>JAVLUZ010000004.1:650953-698266 GCA_036768485.1 Mermis nigrescens | reverse complement strand
TCAGCGATGTAGTAAGGGCGGACAGTTAAAAAATAACCTATCCTCATTTTGACGTATGTTGTACAGTTTTTTATTCTGAGCAACATGGTGTAAAGCGTTTTGTAAAAAACTATTTTTCGCTTGGAACATCAACCTCAAAGTTTGAAAAATTGACACTTTTTGTCAAAAAAGAGTAGATTTACTTTTATGATTATAACTTCTTAACAACGCAAGATATTAGAGTCAATATTTTTTTAAATGAAAGAGCAAGATTTTGGCTTTGAATTATCACTTTGATAAGTCCACAAGTTTGACGGGTTGAGAAATTATGTAAGACTGAATATGAAAAAGTTTGACAATGTGCACTAAAAAATTTCACATTTTGTCCTATAACTCCTATACTAGATGCGGGTGATTCCCAAAATTTTAGTATGATGTGGCACTTAGATGTGACATATATTTGGCAAAAAATAAAAAAATTAAAGGACCACTTTTTGAGCAATGAGTCTTCACGCAAGACCATTTATTGTGAGTTACACAATTGTTCTTGCCCAAAACTTTTCTTTTAGACGTTATATCTCGCAAGTAAGATAAGACCAACTCTCAAAATTTTGGATGAATAATTTACTTAGTCTTATGATGTTATTGGCAAAAGAATATGAAAGTTGTCAAATTTCTGATTGAACAGTGGCCCTTAGCGTAAGTGCAAGTCGGGTCATTCCATGTCAAGTGACCCAACGCTCCCAGTCGACCATCTCCAATCTGCATGAAATTTTGCACAGAAGTAGCCCCTGGTCTTAAACTAAACCGGGCAAAATATTAGATTCTAATATGCTTTTGTTCAAAAGTTACAGGCTTTGGTATACTGGGCCATCTTGCAATGATCACGCGCATGCTCCATAATCCCTCCACTTTTATTGCTTGTTTTTTCAGTTTGAATCGATGAAGAAGGATTAAATTCAGTTGACTAGGACAACTTTTTGTGCCAAATATAGTCGTGCAAATAAAAAAGCAATTGAAATCAAACTTGAATTGCAAATTGATGCCAAAGTTGAGCAAAAAAATCAGTTTTTCAAATGAAGACCATACTTTAAGCACAAATTACGCAAGATGCTGGTATTTAAATCCATCAATAATTTTCCTAAAAGTAGTCTACATTAGTGTCTCTATGTGTGCTTAATTCCTAAAATTCAGGAGTTATGCTTCTAGAACCAGAGGATGGCAAAAATGCCGAAAAAATTTTATGCAAATTTTACCCTATCTTCAGCAGCAAAAATCAGAATGTGGGTCATTTTTAATTTTTTTCTTTTTTGTTTTGTTTTAAATAGCATTGTTTCTTCTACTTAATTCATTGTTTTTCATCTTGTGCCCGGGCCTTGTGGGTAGAAAAACAGCTCTTATTCTCAAGGTTACTCCTCGCACGCAATGCATATATTGTGAGAGAATGTGTACTTTGCCTAGATTTATATTGAGCTTGTAATACAATAAAATAGTGATGTTTGACACCCTGAGAATATCTTATTGTGTATACTTCATTTTTCATCATAAATTTTCTGGCCAAATTTAGCATCACTTCATGATGGACGGGTAAATACTAGATAAATAAATATAGATGAATAAATACTAGATAAATACTAAATACACAATAAGACATTCTCAGGGTGTCAAACATTACTATTTTATTGTATTACAAGCTCAATATAAATCTAGGCAAAGTACACATTCTCTCACAATATATGCATTGCGTGCGAGGAATAACCTTGAGAATAAGAGCTATTTTTCTACCCACAAGGCCCGGGCACAAGATGAAAAACAATGAATTAAGTAGAAGAAACAATGCTCTTCAAAACAAAACAAAAAAGAAAAAAATTAAAAATGACCCACATTCTGATTTTTGCTGCTGAAGATAGGGTAAAATTTGCATATAAATTTTTTTGGCATTTTTGCCATCCTCTGGTTTCAGAAGCATAACTCCTGAATTTTTGGAATTAAGCACACATAGGGACACTAATGTAGACTACTTTTAGGAAAATTATTGATGGATTTAAATACCAGCATCTTGCGTAATTTGTGCTTAAAGTATGGTCTTCATTTGAAAAACTGATTTTTTTGCTCAACTTTGGCATCAATTTGCAATTCAAGTTTGATTTCAATTGCTTTTTTATTTGCACGACTATATTTGGCACAAAAAGTTGTCCTAGTCAACTGAATTTAATCCTTCTTCATCGATTCAAACTGAAAAAACAAGCAATAAAAGTTGAGGGATTATGGAGCATGCGCGTGATCATTGCAAGATGGCCCAGTATACCAAAGCCTGTAACTTTTGAACAAAAGCATATTAGAATCTAATATTTTGCCCACTTCAGTTTAAGACCAGGGGCTACTTCTGTGCAAAATTTCATGCAGATTGGAGATGGTCGACTGGGAGCGTTGGGTCACTTGACATGGAATGACCCGACTTGCACTTACGCTAAGGGCCACTGTTCAATCAGAAATTTGACAACTTTCATATTCTTTTGCCAATAACATCATAAGACTAAATAAATTATTTAACCAAAATTTTGAGAGTTGGTCTTATCTTACTTGCGAGATATAACGTCTAAAAGAAAAGTTTTGGGCAAGAACAATTGTGTAACTCGCAATAAATGGACTTGCGTGAAGACTCATTGCTCAGAAAGTGGTCCTTTAATTTTTTTTATTTTTTGCCAAATACATGTCGCATCTAAATGCCACATTATATCAAAATTTTGAGAATCACCCGCATCTAGTATAGGAGTTATAGTACAAAATGTGAAATTTTTCAGTGCACAAAGTCAAACTTTTTCATATTTAGTCTTACATAATTCCTGAACCCGTCAATCTTGTGGACTTATCAAAGCAATGACTCATAGAGAAAATCTTGCTCTTTCATTTAAAAAAAATTTGACCCTGATATCTTGCGTTGTTAAGAAATTATAGTCATAAAAGTAAATCTACTCTTTTTTGACAAAAAGTGTCGATTTTTCAAACTTTGAGGTTGATGTTCCAAGCGGGAAATGGTTTTTGTACAAAACGCTTTGCACCATGTTGCTTAGAATTAAAAACTGTACAACATAAGTTAAAATGAGGATAGGTTATTTTTTGACTGTCCGCCGCCGAGGTGAACGTTACAGAAATTGACTCTAAAGCACTAACGACCTTAAGCACTGGGAATGATTAATAGGATACTGTGCGCTCCCAATGCTGCTTTTATCGTCGTGTACAAACACTAAAGCGCCGAATTACATATAGGTACTTCATGTGCAAGAAAAGCTGTGCTCATTAATTATCTATACAGCTCATGTCAGCTTCGTAGACTATGTAGATAGTACCTAGTCTGTTTCACTAACTTCGTTGCATAAATTTTGATAATTTTAGTCGACACCGAGTCAAGGGTCACGATAATTATATATCAGATCAGATCAATGCTATAATCGCAATCTGCTAGCTTATTGCCGGAAATAGTTTTAAAATTTATGACCAAACTTGCGTAAAACATCTTCATTTAAAGAATTACTATTATAAAAGGCATTTAAAATTGAAATTTCAATACAAATTTCAAAGTTATTACATTTTTAAAAATATAATATACCGTGAAAAAACAATTTCTTAAATTAAAATTGTCGTAAAATTTTAAAATTGGAGTTTACGAACTTAAAACATTTTTTGAGGGATCATAAAATTAAGCAAAGACTAAATAACAGAAAAGAGCTCCATTATTCGAACCAGCATTATTAAAAGATCTGTCGAACTTCGATTTGCTCACTATCGAAGTTCTATAAAAAGTTTGTCGAACTTTTCGAAGTTCGACTAACTTCGATGTGCATTCTATCGAGGTTCTATTAAAAATTTATCGAACTTCGATTAGCGTCTTATCGAAGTTCAACAGTCTTCTATAGAACTTCAATCAAAGTTATTTAACGAACATCTATAGAACTTCTTCGAAGTTCGACAGTCTTCTGTAGAAGTTCTATCAAAGTAATTTTCGAACTTCTATAGAAATGTAACAGGGCGCCGCCTCCCACCGTTACGTTGAGCAAAATTTTACCCGCACCGGTTTCCCGGATCTTCCGCTCTGATTCGCGTGTGTAGTACTAATCGACTACTCGGGCTCTTGCTCACAACTGCGCAAAGTATTGAATAATATTGAGAAACAATGAAACATCAACGTCACGGGTTAAACTTCAAAGTAGGCATTTCTAGCCGTGTAGTAGCACTCCTGCTACAGAAATAAATTCGTTAGAGTTTAGTTAAGGCTTTTAAATCTAAGGCCTTTAAATGGGCAAGTCGCGGTTCCCGTGGCTGCTAATTTTATGAAACAACCTTGTCTGTTAACGTCTGTCTTTGACGAAGTTCCATGACCTTCTTGTTGAAATTCAGAAAAACGGTCACTGCAGTTCCGTGACCTTTTTTTGAAGTTCAGAAAAACGGTCACTGCAGTTCCGTGGCCTTTTTTGAAGTTCGAGAAAAACGGTCACTGCAGTTCCGTGACCTTTTTTTTTGAAGTTCAGAAAAACGGTCACTGCAGTTCCGTGACCTCTCTTTTGAACTTCAGAAAAATGGTCACTCCTGTTCAGATATTTTTTTACTGAATGGTAAGCAAAATATCACTGAACTGCAGTGACCGTTTTTCTGAAGTGCTCACTGGCGCCAGTGTAGTTCCTACGGAAAGCCATAAGGGTCAATTGAAAAATATTGCTGATATGCATACTTACAACCTAAGTTTTCAAACTTTCTGGCAATTACAACGAAGAAATTCAAAAAACAATGAACGAAAACTTTCATAACAATGAACCTTCTGGTTTGAAAAACACATTGAATAAGTTCAAGTAAATTGAATATCCATGCACAAACTCTGAGATAAATGCATTCAAAAATTCAAACTGAAGTCTCAAGATGAACGGTTTATTTCAATAAAGACAAGCATTTATTATTCAAAATGACTTCTGAATCACACAAAAAAATTCAAAATTATGAACCTTTTGGTTTGAAAATTAGAAGACCTATCAGCGGTTTGAATAAAGTTGCAAAACTTGGAAATTTTGCTTGCTAGTATGCAGTGTTATTGATGCTCGTAAAATACAACGAAGGTTTTCAAAAAATTAGCACAGTGTTTTTCAAACTTAGCAAACATTTTCAAATTTCGTAAAATACAACGAAGGTTTTCCAAAAATTAGCACAGTGTTTTTCAAAATTAGCAAACATTTTCAAACTTCGTAAAATACAACGAAGGTTTTCAAAAAATTAGCACAGTGTTTTTCAAACTTAGCAAACATTTTCAAATTTTGTAAAATACAACGAAGGTTTTCAAAAAATTAGCACAGTGTCTTTCAAAATTAGCAAACATTTTCAAACTTCGTAAAATACAATGAAGGTTTTCAAAAAATTAGCACATTGTTTTTCAAACTTTGCAAAAATACAACTGACTTTTTCAAATCTCGTAAAATACAACGGAAGTTTTCAAAAAATTAGCACAGTGTTTTTCAAACTTGGCAAACATTTTCAAATTTCGTGAAATACAACTAAGGTTTTCAAAAAATTAGCACAGTGTTTTTCAAACTTAGCAAACATTTTCAAATTTCGTAAAATACAACGAAGGTTTTCAAAAAATTAGCACATTGTTTTTCAAAATTAGCAAACATTTTCAAACTTCGTAAAATACAACGAAGGTTTTCAAAAAATTAGCACAGTGTTTTTCAAACTTAGCAAACATTTTCAAATTTTGTAAAATACAACGAAGGTTTTCAAAAAAATTAGCACAGTGTCTTTCAAAATTAGCAAACATTTTCAAGCTTCGTAAAATACAATGAAGGTTTTCAAAAAATTAGCACATTGTTTTTCAAACTTTGCAAAAATACAACTGACTTTTTCAAATCTCGTAAAATACAACGGAAGTTTTCAAAAAATTAGCACAGTGTTTTTTCAAACTTGGCAAACATTCTCAAATTTCGTGAAATACAACTAAGGTTTTCAAAAAATTAGCACAGTGTTTTTCAAACTTAACAAAATTACAACCGAGTTTTTCAAATCTCGTAAAATTCAACGAAGGTTTTCAAAAAATTAGCACAGTGTTTTTCAAACTTAGCAAACATTTTCAAATTTCGTAAAATACAACAAAGGTTTTCAAAAAATTAGCACAGTGTTTTTCAAAATTAGCAAACATTTTCAAACTTCGTAAAATACAATGAAGGTTTTCAAAAAATTAGCACATTGTTTGTCAAACTTTGCAAAAATACAAGTGAGTTTTTCAAATCTCGTAAAATACAACGGAAGTTTTCAAAAAATTAGCACAGTGTTTTTCAAACTTAGCAAACATTTTCAAATTTCGTAAAATACAACGAAGGTTTTCAAAAAATTAGCACAGTGTTTTTCAAACTTAGCAAACATTTTCAAATTTCGTAAAATACAACAAAGGTTTTCAAAAAATTAGCACAGTGTTTTTCAAACTTAACAAAATTACAACTGAGTTTTTCAAAGGCTCTTGACGCGAAAAAGACAACCTGCGTACGTGTCGTTGATTGGTTGACTTTGCTCAGGCTTACTCTTACGTAAAAAGCTGCAATTACTGTAACGAAGTTTAGTCACAAATTACCGGCTTGCGGTTTTGGATGTTTGGTGCTTAGGCAGTTTGACTTCTTAATTAGCCCCAATGATGCTCATCATGGCCGGCTGAGGACTTCAGCCGATTCAAGCAAAAATAACGAGAAATGTGTTCACTGGTGATGGAATCCCGGGTAAATTTTGACATGTTTAAGAACTGAGCAATATCATCGCATGATGCTGTTCTGCGACATAGGTAAAATCGAAAATGACGACGCTTATGTAGCTCCGAGTCAGGGTTGGCAAGCCTGAGATTTTTGGGGGCTAAAAATCATTGGGTTTTTAATCCACAGGTTACCTATTTTCCAAATAGAGTTAAATAAATACTGCAGCTTTGCGATTCCAGGACAGCAGAATTTGAGAAAATTCTCTAGAATTTCACACATTTTTCATTTTTACCGATGTTTTTACGGTGTTTTGGTAGCTCTAGGTGTCATTTCCATAAAAAAACCCAATAAAACCCAAAAATTCAAAGTTTTCAAATCTGTGTTTTCTCCATCCCTGACCAAGATGTCGTCAGAAAGTGAGATCAAAGCAAAATTATCGATAAAACTGTTAATCCACCCAGGCTCGTATCTAAAATTTTGTTTGGGGGGAAGGGTAGTGATCGACCGGGGCGACTTTTTGGCCAGGGCGGTACCGGGGCTGAAAAAAGATCCGGGGCCGGGGCTGGCCGGGGTCAGACAAGGAAAATTTATTGAAATACAAGAATTTATTGAAATATTTATTGAAATATTTATTGAAAAATTTATTGAAATACAAGGAAAATACAAGATCCTGTACGCCCCTTTAGGAACTCATCTAAATAAAGTTTAGAAATCAAATCCTTAAAGCGTTTAATAGATCTACAATCAACAATGCTTTGGGGCAAAGTATTCCAGATTCTGGCCGTTCTGTTTGCAAAGTCGTTTTTCCTAAAATGTAAATGAAATTTGCGTATATAAAGCTTTATATCACTTACCGATCTGGTATCCCTTTCGGGTGCGAGTTCAAAAGAAATTTTAAATGAAAGTAACTGTCTCTTGATTATTCTGAAAGCAAAAGTAAGATCAAAATGAATACGCCGAGTTACGAGCCTTTCAAGATTTAACAAACCCAACCGTTCATTGCCCAACAAGTCACCTTGTCGTCATTAATTCTTTTCGTAAATTCACGCTGAACTTTTCAATACAGTCTATGTATATCTTTAATCAAATAAGGGTTCCAAACTACTGAGCTCTACTACAAAATGGGTCTAAACGTTAAAAGCTTTTACCATTAATTTAATATTCTTTGAGAAAAAGCTTTTCTGGATCAGTGATGCAACTCGAGAAGCTTTAGACGCAGTGTTTACACAATGAATGCTAGAAGATAGGTCATTACTAATGTACACTCCCAAATCCTTAATACTTCCTTCAGAAATAGTTAAATTTTGAAAACCCAGTTTATAGTGTTTCTAGGATTTCCATACCCGAAATACAACATTGCACATTTACCATAACTTATTTGCAACTGCCATTTTTTGGTCCATGCGTGTAAGGAATCCAGATCACATTGTAAAAGATCAGCATTACATGAAACATTAAAAATGTTTGCATCATCAGCAAACAACATAATATCACTATGTTTAATACAATCTACTAAATCTATATATGTATTTGTGAAAGTTTGTTTGTATGTATGTATGTATGTATGTCTGTATGTTTGTTCGGGGTTGGCTCCGGCTCCATAATAGTTGGTGGGCTGACGTTTTGGCCCGAGGTCGGCCTACCGGGGAAGGATCCGTAGCGACATTAAAATTTGACCAACCCCACCCAGTCACCCTATACAGAGGTGGAGCTGGAGGCAGCCTCATGCTTTAGCATAGCATTTTCCGGGACATGGCCGATTTTTCGCAAATCAAAAATGGAACAAAAGTCGGTTTACACTATTTTCTGGTTATGGTATTTGGCCGCTGCATACGTTATAACATATGATCGGACGCAATATAACCTACGCAGTGCTACAAGATGGGCAATGCTATAAGTTTTTTGCCCAATTTATGTCGCGATATTACTTTACTATTTCAATTATGAGGGACAAGCGATCAAGTACAAATTCTCAGTCGAAATCGCGTCCATCGGTATCTACAAAAGGTCGAATCGTGCCTCAAATGTCACAATCTGGTCCACGATAACGACATGGGCGTCAGATGTGATTTCTGCGAAATGTGGGGACATGCCAAATGCTTTGGAATCGATCGCGGGACGTATGATGCTCTTAGTCGTCTAAAGTCACAGAAGTTTTTCTGTGAAGGCTGCTTGCCGAAGATTGATCGCCTTCTACAGTTAGAACGATGAATGGAACTGATGGAAGCCCGGCTTTAATGAACTACAGGTAAAAATGGAAACTACTTTTTCTAAAACAAATCTCACTCCTGAAAAAACTTTTCTCCTTCAAATCCTGCAACATCGGAAACCGCTGGGAACAGATTGATCGAAACGATAAACGAGTCGATCGAATTGGCGTCCAAAAGTAAAAATGCTGTTCTCTTTGGTTTACCCGATTCCGACGACGACCTCTCTAACGTTCGCAAATTGCTGTCTTTCGCGCATGACAATAAGAAAGTTTCGTCGGTAAATCCATCGGACGTCTTGTTTGTTTTTCGTGATGGTCCGGCAAACGAGAACCAACCAAGGTTTCTTAAAGTCATTTGTGTTTCGAGCCAGGTAAAAACGAATTTTATAAACTTTATCAATAAGATCGTGAAGCCAGGTTGCACCCACAAGAACTTACGAGCTAGACCTGATCTCACCTACAAGCAGCGGCAAAATGCACGGACTTTGCGCGATGAATCTAGTATTTTTCCACCCGGTTCTTTCTTTATTAATTATGCCAAAAGTCAGATTATACGCAAATCTGATAAATTTGTTTTATTTTCGCTAAATTCCGTAAATTTATAGGTAATTTCGCCCAAGCACAAAAGGAAAATTTTTTACAATTGTGGCAGATCTTTAAATAATAATATAATCGACCCGAAAAACGTTCCAAATTCTAACTGTGTAAATAAATTGTGTTCTATTTTGTTTAATTCGCGCAGTGTATGTAACAAAATTGCTGATTTGCATTTGCTTTTGAGTTCTTATACTTATGATTTGATTTTTATCACTGAAACATGGCTGACTGATACTTTCAGTGATTCTTTGTTAGTTGCAAATTTTGGTTATTCACTTTTTAGAAACGATCGTGAAAAAAGAGTAGGCGGTGGGGTCTGTATTATCTCCAAAAAAATTTGTCTCTAACATTAGTTAATACTTTCTCAATTAACTGTACTGCTGAAATTATTGCCTGCGATCTTTTTATTGGTTCTATTACATAGAGGTGCATTTTGTGCTATAGACCTCCTAATTATTCTCTACACGACAAACAAAATCAAGATTTTTTAAATCTTTTAAATATGTTGCTTGATTGTAATAAAACCCTTATTGATTTAGGTGATTTTAATCTACCGGATATTAAATGGAATAAAACTGATGTATTATCTGAAAATAGCATGTCTTTCAATTTTTTCGAAACCGTTGATAGTTATGGATTATATCAACATGTACATCACCCTACCTTGGGTCAAAATATTCTAGATTTTATATTTACATCTGATAAATCATTGATTATTGCTTGCAAAACAAGACCTCCTTTTGCTATAAGTGATCGTGATTCTGTTCTTTTCAAAATTTTACTACCGTTTGAAGTCAGGCGACAAGTAGCTTCGAAACGTAATTTTGCAAAAGCTGATTATGAATCTATGTTTACTTTTCTTGCCAACATCCAGTGGCCATTGATCTTTTCTACTTGTGTGACAGTAAACGATTTTTATAATCGTTTTTATCGGTGATGCAGTATCTTATAGATTCTTTTGTTCCGTTTTCCAAACCTAGTAGAGTTAATAAATATCCCAAAAATATAAGACGACTGTTGTCAAAGAAATTAAAATTCTGGAGAAAATTTAAATTTGGTCCTATTTTCAGGAATACTTACTCTAAATACAGTAGACTTGTAAAGCCTGATTTATACTTCACGCGAATCGCGCCGCAAAGGGCTTTTGCGGCCACAGTATGCCCAAAAATTAGTCGACCCTGCGCGAATATTCTGCGGCAAAATCCGCTTGCCGCGCTCAGCGTCGTGCATTTATACTTCACGTGGCGAGCTCGCCGCGTGGACAAAAAAACCAGCGACAAGGTGGCGCCTCACCTCCGCTTTGCAGCCGCTTCAGCGCAATGCGTTTATACTTCTTGCGAACTGCCGCAGAATATTGCATAAATCGATACCTCATTAAAATTCAAAATGATTCAACGTCGACACTCGGCTCAATACCTTATTAGCATTTGCAAGAGCAATGGGCTTTTTGACTTTTGCGGCGCGGCGAAAAAATGGCCGAAAAAGCTAAAAATAACAACGGCGAAAAATCTAGACTTTTGCGAATCAGTCCGCGGCGCGGCGGCCGCGTGAAGTATAAATCAAATTGCGACGGCGAATAATTCGCCGGCTGTCGCGCTGCAGCCGGAAGTATAAATGGGTTTGCGCGAAATTTCTGCGGCGGCCGTTGCGGCAATTTCTCGCCGCTTGCTCGCCAGCGTGGAGTATAAATCAGGCTTAAGGAAAGCTATTAAGGAATATTATTGTGCGCAGGAACGTAAACTGTTAAAAAAGGATCCGATCCTAAGCATTTTTATCGTTTCATAAATACTAAGAAAAATCCGTCAAACAATATGCCTGACATAGTTGTTGACAACTTTATTATCAACTCAGACTTGCAAAAAGCGAATGTTTTTAATGAATTCTTTACATCTGTGTTTACAGTTGATAATGGTTTCCCTATTAATACTACAAACTTAAGTCACAAAGATATACTTGATGTTAAGGTAGATTTTAGTTTTGAATCTGTACTAAATTCTATTCAAAATCTTAAGCAAACTTTCTCTATTGGGCCTGATGGTATTTGTTCATATTTTATCAAAAGATTATGTCCATTTCTTGTTGATCCACTTAGTTCTATTTTCGAAGTTTCTTATAGAAGTGGTGAAGTATCTTCTTGTTGGAAAGATGCGATTGTTGTACCTATCTTTATGAAGGGTGATTATTCTTCAGTTGAAAATTACCGTCAATTATCTCTTTGTTGCGTCCCTTGTAAAATTATGGAGTATATTATAAACAGAGCTTTAATTGCTTCTTTAAAGTCGAAAACTAATTTCTTTTCACGGCAGTTTGGTTTTCAAAAGGGAAAGTCATGTGAAACTCAGCTTTTGAAGTGTATAAACATCTGGGTTAAATCACTTGATGCATCTATTCCTATTGATGTTGTTTATGTCGATTTTAGTAAAGCCTTCGACTCAGTCGTTTATTCTAAATTGATAGAGAAGTTGAAGCATTATGGGATAAATGGTATGTTATTAAAATGGTTAATTTCTTTTTTGACAAATCGTACACAAAAGGTCAAAATTTTTGACGCTTTTTCTGATCGGAAACCAGTTATTAGTGGCGTACCTCAAGGTAGCGTTTTAGGACCCTCTTTGTTTCTGTTGTTTGTAAATGATTTTGTTTAAGCAGTTGAGCATAGTGAAGTATTTTTCTTTGCTGATGATTTATTGAAGCTCTTTAATTTTTCTCAAAATTATACTTTGTTGCAAAAAGATTTAGATAAGCTGGTTTCCTGGTCTGAAGAAAATCAGTTAAGCATATCTCTCCCTAAATGTTCTGTTATATCTAGGGTACGCTAATCCAAAAGTTACATATCACTTAAACCATTTTTCGTTATCTGATGCAGGTTCCTCAATTCGAGATTTAGGTGTTTCCTTAACAACAAACTTATCATTTAGTTGTCATTGTACTAATATATCAGCAAAAGCTTTGAAAATCAGTGTTTTGATTTTCAAATGTTTTGAATCACGTGATCTTGAAATGTTGGTTCTTGCTTTTAAGAATTATATTCGGCCTATAGTAGAGTATGCTCCAACTGTATGGAGCCCCTATTTGCTTTCTGATATCAACAGGGTTGAACGGGTACAGCGAAAATTTACTAAAAGGTTAATTGGATACATGGGACTTTCTTATGATGAAAGGTTAAAAGCCTTAAATTTAGAGAGACTTGAACTCCATAGAATTTATTTTGATTTAATTGTTCCGTATAATATTATTCACAATAATCTCTTGCCTCCTGAAGATTTTTATAAGTTTTATGGTCATCCGCGTACTAGAAATGCATTTGCAAATCAGATCTATTTAGAAAAATTTCGACTTGATTGTAAAAAGTATTATTTTGCTACTAGATCAGCTAGAATTTGGAACGATCTTCCACAATATATTCAAAGTTCTCCAAATGTTGAGACATTTAAGAGAAATTTGAAAAAGGTTGATTTCCGGAATTTTTTGATGGGGCACACGTGAGCGCAATCTATTTGCCTGTGTCTCCAGGACATTTCGCATTTTATTTTATTTGCCTTGCGACTTTTGTTCTACCCTTGTGTTTTTTCCGAATAAAGTATTAGTAAGATAGGACATGAAATAAGATACCATGTGCTACAAGATAGGCAATGCTATACAATAGGATGCGATAGATACCCTGTGCTACAGGATAGGCAATGCTATAAGATAGGACATGATAAAAGACACCCGTGCTACAAGATAGGTAATGCTATAAGATAGGACGTGATAAAAGATACCCCGTGCTACAAGAAAGGCAATGCTATAAGATAGGAAGTGATATAAGATACCCCGAGCTACAAGATAGGCAATGCTATAAGATAGGATGGGATATAAGATACCCTAAGCTACGAGATAGGCAATGCTATAAGATAGGTGTGATATAAGATACCCCGTGCTACAAGATAGGCAATGCTATAAGATAGGTGTGATATAGATACCCTGTCTATGCCATAACATGCAGTGATATAAGATAGGAGATACCATCTGCTATAACATATGAGTGATATGAGATATCACGTGATATATGACACCCTTCGCTACAACGCACAAAAAATTTTTAAAACATCAAAAATATGGTTTGACCAAAAAAATTTTCCAAAACATCCTTAAACATCAAAAATATGGTTTGACGAAAAAAATTTTTCAAAACATCTCAAAACATCAAAAATATGGGTTTGATCAAAAAAAATTTCCAGAACATCCCAGTACATCAAAAATATGATTATGGCTAAACAATTTTCATAACCATTCTGTAACGTCAGAAATATGGATTTGATCAAAAAAAATGGTTGACAAAAGACATTTTAAAAAAATCCAAAAAATAAAATATGGTTTATACCAACAATTTTTTTAGAAAAATTCCAAAAACATCAAATGTCTTGAAAATAAAAAATAAAAGAGACATATCAATCCCATATGACTATCAGGCCTAAGTTCAGCCCGGGCAGCGCCGGGCAGCTCAGCTAGTCATCTATAAACACTATGTAGAAACAATGTAGGCCCTAACACACTGCCTTGAGGGACACCACTAATTACCGGTTGTGCTTTTGAGAGACTACTATTTATCTTTACCATTTGTGACTTTCCCGCTTAAAATGATGTAATCCAACTTGACAGAGTACCCGAAACTCCCAAGGATTTAAGTTTTAACAAAACTTTTGAGTGGACAACAGAATCAAAGGCCTTACAGAATTCAATATAAATAATTTCCATTCGTAACGTGATTGTCTAAACTTTTAGTTCACTTGTTTTTACACTTTAACAGCTGAGATGAACAAGACTTGTTCTTCGAAAACCCAAATTGTTGTTGACATATTAGATCAGTTCTGTCGAAATAGTCAACGATGGCATATGAATTATTTACTACATAATTTTACATAAAACGCAAAAGAGAGATATAGGCCTATAATTTTGACTGAGTGAGGGTTTCCTTTTTAAAAATGGGTGTAACCAGTGCTTCTAACCATAAA
Organism: Mermis nigrescens; assembly: GCA_036768485.1. NCBI lineage: Eukaryota > Metazoa > Nematoda > Enoplea > Mermithida > Mermithidae > Mermis > Mermis nigrescens. The sequence continues at coordinate 683,762 of JAVLUZ010000004.1, read as the reverse complement.
CATGGCTCTATTATATTTTGTAAATACAAACAAAATTAGTAAAAGTTAACGACACCGGTAAAACAAGATGGTTAAATAAAATACTAACTACTAATCAATAAAAAAGAGACTTTTCAACGAGGATTGTAGCGGGCGGTCGAGTAGTATAATTCCTATCAAAATGATTAATGCATAAAACATAAGCAAGTTCTTCTGTTCGCACAAATGTATTGTCTATTGATTTACTGTATGGTGTGCAAAGACAGAACGCTTGATATTGTGCACCACCGTTTTTTCCCATCGATTTGGTTGACATTTTTATCTATCAGGCACAAAATTTTGTTCCACTTTTTATCTACCAGGCACAAAATTTTTTTCCACTTTTTCCAACCTTTTCCCACGTTTTTTGGGAGGTCTGGAAACGTAAAAAATAGAGCGCCTGGGTTAAAAAATCAGTATTTTTCAAATTTCGCACTCTACTAGAAATATACGGAGTTTTTTTGAGAATAAGGTGACCTTGTCAAATTTTCAAAAAAACGTGCTTTTATGCCTTTTCAAACAATAATCTTTAACTTAGAAGTCGGAAAAACTGTCGGAAAACCAGACATTGGTGTAGCTGGTTCACATATGTATTAAGATAGCCACGTTATAGGTACGTATGCAGCAAGTAGTATCCGGTGAAAGCTGCCACCGAACTGGATTGATTTGAGTCAAGTCGAAAACAAATAAGGCAGTCATCAGATTTTTCCAGTGGATTCATGTGACTGACCAAAATGTTGGTGCCAGCGTTTAAAATACTAAGCCTAAATAATGGGATGCAACTCGAGTCGCTCGCTTCGCTCGCTCCGCTCGTCGCATCCCATTACTCAGGCTTATTTTAAACGCTGGCACCAACATTTTGGTCAGTCCATGATACTAAGCCTAAGCCTAATCAGCTGGTAATCCTCGTTCTACAGCCCCTAAACCATCTAATCCCAAATTTCGTGCTCAACATGGTCAACACGCGTCTAATATTTAGGTAAATTCGCCCCGTTATTTTGTTAATATTAAATGTTTGCTATGTAATTCTCGTAGTATTGTGAATAAGTTAGGGGAACTTCACTTTCTGTTAAATACTGCAAAATTCGATATATTATTTTTTGTGAAACCTGGCTAAATGAATCTATTTCCGACAGTCTATTATGTCCGTTAAAAAATTATATTATTCTCCGATCAGATCGTAAGAATAAGCGGGGAGGTGGAGTTTTAATTTTTGCTAAACCTCATCTTTATGCTCGATGCGTTAAAGTTCCTGCTTCTCTGTTTGTGTCTGATACTTTAGTAGTTGAAATTTTAAAAGGTGGAGATGTTATAAGATGTTTGTTAGTTTATAGACCTCCTCAGTATGATTTTGATACTGCACTTCGGATATGTAATTTAATTGAATGGGCTACTAATAGTTGTCATCCCGTTATTATAGTAGGGGATCTAAATTTGCCTAAAATTGATTGGTTTCATGGTACTTTTACATTTAATCCATTAAACGAATTATTTTTTGATTACTTATCAGCTAGTGGTCTGCAACAGTTAGTTAAAAAAATACTCACGATAATACTTTGATTGATGTAGTATTTGCTGCATATAACGTTTTTAATATCCAGGTTCTTCCTCCTTTTTCAACAAGCGACCATAATTCGATTTCTTTTGAAATTTTAACTAGAACTTTTCAAGATGGAGATAAACCTAGCTTAAATTTCAATAAAGCGGACTACGAGAGTATAGCTACTTTTTTATCCTCTGTTTCTTGGCCTGACATTTTTTCTACATGCTCAACAGTTAATGACATGTATAATGTTTTTTTAAGTATATTAAATCCTCTTATTTTTAGTTTTGTACCTACTTTTAGGGCTAAATTAAAATTTAAATACCCTAAAAGCTTACATAAATTATTTCTTAAAAAACGTTCTCTATGGGATAAGTATAAAAGGTGTAAAACTCCAGGAACTAAAGTTAAATATCGAAATCATTGTAAGGCTCTACGTAGAACTATTCATAATTATTTCTCTTAAGAAAACAAATTGCTCAAGAATAATAATCATAAAGCTTTCTATACTTTTGTAAATAATAGGTTAAAAAGTCGCAGTGAAATTCCTCCTCTAACATTTTCTGATAATAATGTTATAACCTATTCATTACGCAAGGCTAACATTTTTAATGATTATTTCGCTTCAGTGTTTTCTAGTGACATTACTAACGCGAATTTTCTTTTTCAGAAGCGCTGTGATTTTTCGCTTTCTGACGTTATTTTTAGTGAGGATCGCGTATTGGAAGCCATTAACCATCTAAATACGTCTATTGCAGTTGGCCCCGATGGCATATGTAATCTTTTTATTAAAAAATTGTCGTTTCAAATGATAAAGCCGTTAGTTAGTATTTTCACTGTATCTTTTCTGTCTGGAAATATTCCCGAGCTTTGGAGCATGGCACATGTTATTCCAATATTAAAAAAGGGGGATCCAGCATTAGTGGATAATTACAGGCCCGTTTCTCTTTGTTGTTCTATTGCCAAAATTATGGAAAGAATTATTAATAGTCAATTGTTAGACTTTCTTAAGGTTAATAAACTAATATCTCCTTTTCAATTTGGTTTTCAAAAGAATAAATCTTGTGAAACACAATTGTTAAAGTGTAAATTTTCATGGATTCAGTCGTTAGCTAAAAAGAAACTGTTGATATAATATATTTAGATTTCTCTAAAGCTTTTGATAAAGTAAATATGGAAAAACTTCTTATTAAGTTAAACGGATATGGAATAAACGGTAATTTGTATGCATGGTTAAAGGCCTATTTGTTTAATCGTTCCCAATGTGTTCGCGTTAATCAGTCTTTTTCAGATTATGTGCCTGTTACCAGCGGTGTCGTCCAAGGAAGTGTCCTTGGACCTACGCTCTTTTCGATTTTTATAAATGATATATGTGATAATATTTGTAGTACGGTTTATATGTTCGCAGATGATATCAAAATTTTCAATATTAGTCATAACTGTAAATTATTACAGTCTGATTTAGATAAGATTATTGACTGGGCAATTGCATGGGATTTACCTATTTCTCGAACCAAAAGTCAAGTTCTATATTTGGGTAATAATAATCAAAAAGCTGTTCATAGACTAAATGGGGAAATTATTTCTAGTGATCCGTTTGTCCGTGATTTAGGAGTTTTGATTCCTCGAAATTTAAAATTTAAGGAACATTATAATTCTTTGATTAAAAAAGCTTTCTTTAGATGTATTTTAATACGCAAATCATTTTTTTCGCGTGATAAAGGTAATCTTGTTAAAGCTTATAATTGTTATGTTAGACCTTTATTAGAGTATTGTTGCAGTGTATGGAACCCCTCTTATCTTAAGGATATAGATAGATTGGAAGCTGTTCAACGTAGATTCACTAAATATATTTTTGGCTATAATAATATTCTTTCTTACGAGGATCGTTTAACACAACTTAAATTGTGCAGACTTGAATTAAGACGCTTGCAGATTTGTCTGTGTATGATGTATCAAATTATTTGTCATAAATCATGTTTGGAAGCTGATGATTTTTTTGTATTTAATCATAATATTACCCGTAGCATTAATAGATTTAAATTAGTCATACCTACTGTACATTCTAATTTAGAAAAGTTTGATTTCTTTTACAAATACATCGCAGTTTGGAACGATCTTCCTGACTTCATTGTTTCTTCCCCTAACCTAAACATATTTAAATCTAGATTAGCAAACTTTGATTTATCTAGATATCTTGTGGGGCGCGCGTAAAACTTGTCATTCCATTGACTCGCATGTCCCTTTACTAATTCGTAATTGCATTTATTATATATCTTGTCATTTTGTATTTTAACTGTTGGTATTAGTAATAAAATTTTCTTTCTTCAAAAAAAGAATACCTTACAATCTTTATCGAAATTAACCAGCGTTAGTCGATTGGTTATGGTTCTGGACTTTAGAGCAAGGGGTCCACGTTTCGAATCCGACTGCCAGCAACTTTCTCTCGTTTCCTCAGATGCTATCGACCGCACACATACGCCCTTATAATATGACACCAGCTACACGAATGCCGAAAACCATGTAAGTGAAAAAAAATTTTCGAAAAATAATTTTTTTCAAAGAATTTTTTCACTCTCATGGTTGACTTGACAGATCGTGTTTTGGGCGGAGTTGAGAATACTGGAAAGTCTCAAATTTTCAAAAAACATGTTTTTATGCCTTTTCAAGCAATAATCCTTAACATAGAAGTCAAAAACATTAGCGGAAAACCATGTGAGTGAAAAAAAATCTTAAAAAAATTTTTTTACATCACATTTTACCGCTGTTTTCGATTTCCACATTGCCGATTACTGCTCGAATCAGCTATCGAATTTTTTACATCTTTTTTAACATTAGGGTATATACCGGGTGAATTTTTTCCATCTTTTTTTAACAACAGGGTTCTCACCTAAGCATCTATACATCGACCTAAGCATCTATACATTGACCTAAGCGGGAGCGACCTCGACCTAAGCAGCTTTAAACACCTTTTCAGATATACTAAGACTAAGCCTAAGTATATTGGAAACAAAAACTTATGTGTTCCTATATCTTATCAAGTAAATTATTGCAAAAGTTGATTATGAAAATGAAGAAAAAAACTGAAGAAAATCAAGGATTATATCATATGATAGATATATCATAATGCTGTATATACCCTAATGTTAGAAAAGATAGAAAAAATTCAAAGTGAATAAGTGCCTTTTTTTCGCCTATCCTTAAATACATTAATTTCAACAGCCTGTAACTCGGTCAATAATGCTGACCGTCGCATTATTCTTTCAAATATGAACTCCCCAGCCCAAACTGAATTAGAAAATGTCCTTGGCATAACTTTCTGGAACTTTCCAATCTCCTCTACTTTAGCCCGTGTTTTCAACATCTACGTTATAGATTATTGCTTGAAAAGGCATAAAATCACGTTTTTTGAAAATGTGGTCACATACTCGGTATCTACCACCCCCACTGTCATGTGAAACTCAGCTTTTGAAGTGTACAACAACAACAACAACAACAACAACAAAGATTTATTGCAAAACGTACAAGACATGGTAAAAATAAAGACACAGCGTACGATACAAAGATATGATAAAACGACATATGATCACACATTCCCATAGGGGGGGTACCCCCACCTCAGGGTCTGAGACTTGAATCACTGTCAGACGATTTTGAGCTATCAAACGTTTTCTGCAATGATTTTTGGGTACAAAAGCAGCGCAGATGTTAAAATTTTGGCGCTTCGCGCCGACTAGTACATTTCTGTTTTATTTACCCATAAAATACCTAGAATGAAGTTAAAATGATCTGAAAAGTCAAAATTTCCGATGAATTCTTATATTTTTTACTTACAAGAGTGACGAAAGTAGTCAAAATTGACAAAAAGTTAGTTAAAATGTAGTTTTTCACATTAAAACATGCTATATAGTATGTTTTAAGCGTTTTGCATATTTGACCTGCAAAAAAGGCTAGAAATTTAAATTGAGTGGTCTCCAATTTTGGGATTTCACCCCCCTCTGAACTTTCGACCTTGGGAAACTATGCATATGATATAACTAAAACGTCAGCAACGGGACACGCAGTCACGAAAAAGTGAAATCCACGCTGCGCTCCCCTTCAGATGAACAGAAAAATCAAAAGCATTGAGTTTGCGTTTAAAAATTTCTAAGCTAGTGAATTTACAATATCAACTGGAAGTGAATTCCACAGATTCACATATCTATGACTGAAATCATACTTGAGAATATCTGAACGAGCTACTGAACAGTCAGTTTAAGGTTATTGACAGAGCAAGTATGGTTGCCATTAAAAGCTTAAAACTCGACACAGAGAATGTGTGATATTCCATTAATAATCTGATAATAAAAGGATGAAGCAAAACAAATATGGCGTATTTAGAGACGTTCTAAAGACAGACTTTTTAAACGATCATTATATGACAAACCACTGTTAAACCAAAAATACAACGGGTAAACTTGCACTGAACTCGCTCGATACGATCAATATCTCGAATACGATAAGGACCCCAAACGGTACAGCAGTACTCTAAAAGTTGAAGAACACATATAACAAAAGCATGAGACAAAATTTTATGATCAACAGAGAAGAATAACTTCAGTATCAGACTGGATCGCTGGAGTAGCTTTCTTAATCACTTCATGATAGTGCTGCGGAAATTTAAAATTTTGAGACATTAGAACACCTAAATCACGGACACAGTCAGAATCAGAAGGTAAAAGTTGATTTTCAGTAAAATATTGATGTTTAGGATTTTTATAACCTATGTACAAAACTGAGCATTTATCAATAGATATCTGAAGCTGCCATTCACGCGACCATGTATAAAGCTTATTAAGGTCGTTTTGAATACAGTTTTAGGAGATGACAAATTATACATTTTAACATCGTCAGCAAATAACCGAATATGACTACTCATATTATCACATAAATCATTTATGTAAATCAGAAAAAGGGTTGGCCCTAATACGCCCCGCGGGACGCCACTAGTTACATTAAAGCTGTCTGAAAAGAACTATTAACAACAACGCACTGAGATCGAGAGGATAAAAAAGATTTAAGCCAGTTGAAAAGAAAAGCATTTAGACCATATGCAGAAAGTATGAAGTAATTTTGTGTGTGATAAAGAATCGAAAGCTTTTTTAAAGTCGATAAAAATCACATTGACAGTAGATTTTCTATCAATAAATTTTGCCTATTCGTTTTTACACTTTAGCAATTGCATTTCACATGATCGACCTTTTAAAAATCCAAATTGAAGAGGAGAAAAAGTAAATTATTAATATTTAAGCAGTGATCGGACTGATTTAATGCGTGAATTATTGTACTTTCTGATCCATTTAGTGGCGGAGGGGGCAGTATACAAACTTTTCCAAAAAAAGTCAAAAGCAGGTCCAAATTTTGCCCTCAACACGCGAAATATTTTTCGGTGTTTTACATTGTGGCTACTTTTACACAAAAAATCACTTTTGAAGTCATATTTTTCTTAAAATTTCAGAATTTTCGTTAATTTTGTGCAAAAAAATCATTGAATTTCTCAGACTTTAACAAAAATCATGCACGAAGCGCCAAAACTCTTGTAAAATTAAGGCGATAGACGTCTAGAAGTATGATTTACTGCTTGATTTCCCGTATTTATAGCATTTGATTCAAAACATTGAAATTTTTTTATTGAAAATAGAAGAAACTATGCAAAAATAGCTGTTTCTGCTGTTAAAATTGTTTTGAAACCTACATGAACAGAAAAAAGGCTTCCTGTCGCCAAGAAAGTAAATAAATGTCATTGATAGGTATCATCTGGCATGCAGCACTGGAAAAATTTGAGGAATTATGGTCACTGACGACCAAAAATCATTGCAGATTGCATATCCATTCTTTATCTCGCCAAATATTTTGGCCAATGGGGAGCGGCCGTCTCCCTTAAATCTTCCTCTGCATGTAGCGACCGTACTTTCGATCCATGGCAAAAAGACGCTTTTGGTTGTACAAATTATCATTGTGAAATTCAATGCGAAGCGCGAAAGTCTTTCAAATTATTCTCACATTTTATTTCGGAAGCGCACTTTCCCCTAATCCCCCTGTATATGAGCCTGAGCTCTCTACATTAAGGTTAAAATAGGAACTATATGCTATGCAGGAAGGTTGGTAGGATACTTAATCAGTGATTCTGATACACAAAACTCAAAAATAAAAAAATAATTTATGACAATGGTGGAAGTTAGAAAAGCTGTGATGAATGAATGACAGACAAATGTTCAAAAACTCCTTTTTGTAAAGCATAGTCTCAAAGCAGTTGGTTATAATAGTGTGACTTTAAAGAATCTGATAAACGATGACGATCAATGATGCGATAGCATAACAAGGCGAAATGGATGAGGCTAACTCTTGATTCAGATGATCTGGATTTTGATGATGAATTATCTGCTTCATCAGATTAAAATCAGAATTCTGGCTAACAACAATAAACATATAAACATTTATTTTAGCTAGATAAAGTGTTTAATATTACGATTATTTTCTCTGCACTGTACTTTCCTGATCCATGAGAAATAAAAGTTAGTCAATACATGAATATCAATTGGCACTTTGCTGTATGTAACTTGGTGTGACTGTGTCATACTAAAACCATGAGAAAAGCCAATAGGTAAGAAACAGCCTGTGTACTGCAGATGCATTCTAAATAATTTTTATATTTAACGGATATATTAAACTTATTCAAATTTGATTTAATCTCGGCGCCTCGTGCACTTTTCAGTTTCCTGCCTCAGCGCCAAGGCCGAGGCTCCAAAAACGTCGGCTTGCTACCGAGGCCGAGGCCGTGGCCTAGTCCTATTCACTTATTTAAGTAATCCAGAATCTTTTTATTAACAATTTTTTTCCATAATTTTACAAGATGCAACAATGAAATCGGATGATAATTTTCTACACAAGCAGAATCACCTCTGTTTCTTAAAAACTAAAATGTTTGTTTGATACCACAATTTTGAATTGAAACTTGATCGAAAAGAAAATTCAAAGATAGGAAGCAAGAGGAGAATAAAGCAAATAACCTAGTTTTTTACGAAAATACATAGGTCATCAGGGCCACATGCAATACTTGGTTTAGATTCAGAATAGCTCAGAAACGGTGTCTACATCAAATTGATTTCTGCTAACGAAGAAAAAGTACAAGCCTGAAAACTGGAAGATTTTGATCATTAACAGTGAAAACAGAGGCAAAATATGAGTTAAATGATTGCTTACATGATCGTCATCTAATTCAATACCATTAGATAAAGTCAGGGTAAATGAACTTTTCCTGCTTTTTAAACGAGGATTAACAAAATTGTAAAGTTATGGAGATCGCCTGATTTTAAAACTTCTAATTCTCTTCTTTAGCGTAAAATTTTTGGTTTCTTTATAGATTTGCAGAAACTAATGATAGTCTGATTTGTCTGAGTTTTAAACTTTTTGTAATTTTTCCATAATTTAAGTTTTTTAAAATACAACTTACGGATGTGTTTAGGAAGAACTTTTTCAAAATTTCATGTACTTTTTAGTATTAGATCAGAACTAATAGTTTGAAGAACTGAAACAAAAACATTACATATCATCTGCCGAAGTACACTGATTAAATAAATCGGGGCCAAGAAACAGTGGTTGTATTCATAGAAATTATTTCATAATTGGCTTTTACAAAAATTTAAACAAGAGGGCATATGATTTTATCTCTCATACCCTTGAATTTCGAAAGTAGAATTATGATCACTATCAGAAAAAGGAGGAAATTTTCACAATAGTTTACTAAGTGAAAAAGCAAATCTAATATATTATTATCGTGAGTTGGATTACGGATTAGTTGCTCCAAACCAGTTGTACAGAAGGTATCATAAAATAAAGTATTGATGGGATCAGAAGGAAACATCCACTAATTTTGGGAAGATTAAAATCACCAACAATTAATAAAGGATAAGGTACATTAGAAACCATTCAATAGAATTACAAAGACTTTCAAAGGCTAGTATCATAAGTAGGAGGACGATAAGCTAGAATAAATCTAGTTTTGAAATCAGTATTGCATAAATAAAAAATTAAAATTTCAGAGGCAGCCTGATATAATTTTGATGTGTTTAATATGTAGATTATTATTAGCAAAACTAAAAGTCCACCCCCACGTTTATTTAACGATCACATCAAAATAATTTGGTAATTATTTTGAACTGCAAAGAGACTATCTGGTATTTCAGGATAAAGCCAAGATTCACAACAAAGTATTATCTCAAACTGTTTGCTATTTAGTAACAGTTTTAAATCACCTAGCTTATTTAACAAACTTTTGTCTGAAATACAGAACTTTTAAACACAAAGTACGAGAAAGGGGTTAATTACCTAGGTGAAGAGTTGGTTATTAATATTACGGTTTGGTTTGCATTTAACACAGTCAGCACACAAAATCGATAAAAAGTGACCTTTCTTCACCTCGAGATTTACGATCGTTGAGCTCGGAAAACCAGTTTGCGTTGACGTTTTCTTTGAAGGAATGATAAGTCAGGATGGTACGCAAACGCGAAAATGGGTCTTTGATTTAATGCGGACTGTCTGGATCAAGAAAATGAAACGATGCCTTGCCTGAACCAACGTTAGGCAAACTTGACCAACTGGACGGTTTGTGAATAGGACCATCACAAAAGACACGTGTAACATCAGATGATACTAGATCGTGACCATCAGAATGAGAATCGATTAGCCGTTTGACCTGATCATGTCCTCAACACTGTTCCACAAAGGCAAGTTAAACAGAACAGCATTACATTTCTTAGAATCTCTTTGATAGCATCATTAATCAGAGCAGGTAGTTCGTTTCTATCATAATTGGTAGGAGAATTTCGAGAATGTTCAAGACGATCAACTTCTTCTCTAAATCGTGTTTAGTAGCAAAACGTTCTGGACGTTCAATATGCAAATATTTTTTCACAATTGGTTTACAGTGGAAACAATAGAAAGTGGAATCGGGCTTTGAATAAGTTTCATAATCATGATCATTAACTGCAATGTTAGCAGCGATTCCCAATGGTCGCAAAATCGCATAATAAGGCAGTGTCACAAAGGGAAACTAACTTGTAGCAAATGAAACAGTCACAATAATTATCGGTTTCCGTATCATCAAGTACATCAAAGTTGGACCTCCGAGATGGTGACTTAGAACGTAGACTGGTATCTGTGATCTTCGGTGCGCCATTTTTTTACCCATGGTCGAAATCTTGATAATTTAGGTTAAATCACTTGATATGTTGTTTATGTCGATTTTAGTAAAGCCTTCGACTTGTCGTTTATTCTAAATTGATAGAGAAGTTGAAGGATTATTGGATAAATGGAATCATATTAAATGATTAATTTCTTCTTTGACAAATCGTACACAAAAGGTCAAAATTTTTGACGCTTTTTCTGATGGGAAAACCAGTTATTAGTGGCGAATCTTCAAGGTAGCCTTTTATTACTCTCTTTTGTTTCTGCTGTTTGTAAACGATTTTGTTTAAGCAGTTGAGCATAGTGAAGTGTTTTTGTTTGCTGATGATTTCTTGAAGCTCTTTTAATTTTTCTCATAATCATACTTTGTTGCAAAAAGATTTATATAAGCTGGTTTCCTGTTCAAAGAAAAACCATGTTACATATCTCTCCCTAAAATGTTCTGTGTTATATCTAGGTACACTAATCCTAAAGTTACATATCACATTATCATTTTTTGTTATCTGGTGCAGGTTCTCAACGAGATCTAGGTGTTTTCATAACAACGAACTTCATCATCTAGCTGTCATTGTAATAATATATTAGCAAAAGCTTTGAAAATGAGTGCTTTGATTTTTCGAATGTTTTGAATCACGTGATCCAAAAATGTTAATTCTAGCTTCTAAGAATTATATTCAGGGCCTATAGTAGAGTATGCTCCAATCCGTATGGAGCCCCTATTTGCTTTCGATATCAATAGGTTGAACGAGTACAGCGAAATTTACTAAAAGGTTTATTGGATATGGACTTTCTATGATGAAAGGCTGCTTCCTTAAATTTAGAGAGGCTTGAACTTCAGATTTTATTTTGATTTTATTGTTTTGTATAATATTATTCATAACTTTACCTTTTGGAAGATTTACAAGTTTTATGGTCATTTATACGAGGCGGATCTTTCTAGAATTTCACCGATTTTCGTAACTTTTTTCGGCATAAATCGTTTGGAATCGGTCGGATCTGAATCCGGGAGCTTCAGTTCTATAGTTATGCTTTTACCATCTCGCCATCCGAATGAAAAAACACAAATTATGCGAATTCCTTTATATATGGTCTTTCAAGGTAGGTACCTATTATTTAGATGTAACTATTGCATTTAATAAGTGCTTCACAAATAAGCAAAGTAAATCAAGGTGCCGGCATGAATAACGCTATATCCTTCAAAATTTCATCGAATCTGCATTCACTGGTATTTCTAGAAATATTCTAGAAAATATACTAGAATATCTTTTGGAAATTTAAGAAAAAAAACTTACATTTAGTTTAAATTTACATTTAAAGTTTAAAAATCAACTTGTAAATAAGTGTGTACACTATAGCTAATAATGAAATTTCTAAAAAGTTAGTATTGCGAAAAAACGGTAATGAAACCGAAATGCACTTGCACCGGATCTATTTAGAAAAATTTCCACTTGATTGTAAAAAGTATATTGTTTTGCTACTAGATCACAGAATTTGGAAATATCTTCCACAATGTATTCGAAATTCTCCAAAATGTTGAGACATTTAAGAGAAATTTGAAAAAGGTTGATTTCGGCACATTCCGGATGGGCACACGTGAGCGCAATTTATTTGCCTGTGTGCCCAGGACATTTCGCATTTTACTCTTATGCTATTTTCCGATCCTTGTGTTTTTTCCGAATAAAGTATTAGTAATAGTAATAGCAAGATTTCAGTAACCGTAGTCAGTAAACATAAATGGTAACATGCCAAGATAATGATTGCAGTCCATGAACGAAAATTAAGATCGTTTTCTCAGCATTTTCTCTTTAAACAAGGTAAGCTAATTTAGACAGATCAAACGTTTTCAACATATACAACAAGCAATTACTGCGTGTAAAGAACAATTGATTAAAATCCGTAATTCTGACCTTAGATTAGATCATTTTGTAAAAATTGCTCCTATACGTTTTTGAACTGCAACTAATTTTCAGTGTAACCAGGGATGCCCCAAGCCCCGGCTCCCAACCCCAGCGCCAGAATAAGGCTCCTGCCCCCTTTCGTGTAAGACTTGCCCCGGGTCAGGCTAAAACATCTGAAATTAATTGCAAAACTTTGAGATGTTCTTCCAAAATCAATCTCGACACTATGAGTGAAACTAAAGAAATGGTATATTTCAGAATACCGACGAATTCAAATCGTGAAATTTGATCGTTAAATTTTTTCTATAGGTCAAATGTAGATTTGACCCAACTTAAACAATTTGAATTCAGCGTATTTGCTTTACTTTTAAATTAGTTATTAGTAAATCTATTATTATTTATTATCAATTATACTACTATTATATCATTACTATATTTCACATTTATTATTTATTTTATAATTATCTCGAAATAAAATAGCCTAAATCGAATGACGACGAATAATTTTTTCGTCCTTTTAGGTCTTATAAATGAAATTCGATGATGTGATAATTCTACACAGACGGAATGCATAAAATTAATTAAAGGACCACCTTAAGAATGAAGCGGATTCCGATGCTGTGATTGTAGTTCTTGGTGCCCTGACCTAAAATCATATATAAATATTGTTTCAGAAGTTCACAATTTTAAGAAGTTCTTCAATTAATGCACAAGCCAGAAATATTTATCGCATAAGCCACGATCTTGGCAAGAAAGTATGTTTAAAATTACGCATACATGATTTTTTGGCGTAGTACGGCTGTAAGACACGACTAATTCGAATAGAAAATATATAATCGGATCTTAACCAAGAACTACAATGTATATAATCAATAGATAAATTCATAGATTTTTACTCAAAATTAATTAACTTTAAAGTGTAAATTGGAACAAAAGATCATGTTAAATATAAAATGCCTTTAAGTGAAATGCTTGTACTTGTTTTCTTGTTTGGCTTCAGCGAAAAATTAATATTCATGATAAATAGAATGACCATCACGTAGCACCGCAAACGATTTCTGTTTTCTAAAATTGATATCATTCATTAATTGTTTCCAGATCGTAAGAGATATGATTATTCTATTTCAAACTTCAAAAATACCTCGCAATTCTTCACCCCTCTGGAAATCAGTCAAGATGCTTTGAAAATCTGAAGACAGTTGCACATTTATGATTTGATTTCAATACTGTCATTTAATTGGACTGGTTTGTTTATTACTTCCGCAGGCATCATCGATATTTTCAAATCGTTTTTAACATTTTAAGCTTTTAACGGTGAAAAACCTAATATTAATCCCCCTTCTCTCAGTTATATGATTATGTTGTTAGTACTAATGTGCTCCGGTGCCGGGCTTTAAGCCCCGGTACCGACCCTTCCTCTTGCCCGGCCTCGGCACCGGTCCTGGCTAAAAAGCCTGCCCCGGACATCCCTATTGTAAACTTTTACTCAACACAATTTGTGAAGAAGTTTTGCTGTGATAGCTTTGGTAAGCCTGACGTTATGGAGAACATTCTGGAGAAAAATTAACTTTTGCAACGCTCTAGAATCCAAAAGTTAGTTTTCAGTGTAAACTTTACACAATTACTGTGTGTATAGAAATCATACAGTCAGGTTCGTTATTTTGATGTTACGAATAATTCTGCTAAAAATTGACGTTCTGCAACGCTCCTGAAAGTAAAAATAAATTTTCATTGTCATTTTTACACCTACCAAAATTTTATGTAAAGTTTACACAACTACATGGCATAAAAACAACCGTCAGATTCGTAATCCTGATTTAAGGGAGAAATATACAAAAATCTTCGTTTTGCTATGCGCTGATAACAACTTATTAGCGTATACTTTAGACTCCTACACAAATGAATAGTGTAAACCTAACATAATTACTGGTTGTAGAATTTAACAATCAGAATCGTATCCTAACGATTCGGAGAGCATTTTGAAAAATGTACGTTCTGCAACGCTCTGGAAGTAAAATCACCTTTAGCGTAAACTTACACCTCTACAATAACTCGCCTTGGTGTAATTGATCGCGTACGTGCATGTTTTATCCTCGATGCTTAGTACATTGTTATCATTATTTTCGTTTCCAACTCATATTGGGAAAAGTTGATAGAAAATCTGGCAAAAACGTCTTTTTTCACCCGGAAGGTAACTTAATCTTCCACAAATAACTCAATGTTGAGTGTAAAGATTAGTGATCAAGTGTGACGTAACCACTGACATGTATGTTATTTTTAGAATTGTTCGCACCATTTAATATATAAATAGAGTAGTTGGTGGACAAAACGGTCAAAAATATGTTTTTTTCTTTAACCTCAAACGAAACTTCAGACTACTAGAAATAACTCTGTTTTGAAGGTAGAGGAAAGCGTGTGTAAGTGGGACGTATAACCCATTAGACGTACTTTATTTTAAAATACTTCGCAAGTCCCTAATATATAACTGGAGAAAGTTGACATACTGAAAGAAGATAAAAACGAGTTTTTTCG
This sequence comes from Mermis nigrescens, assembly GCA_036768485.1. Taxonomy (NCBI): domain Eukaryota; kingdom Metazoa; phylum Nematoda; class Enoplea; order Mermithida; family Mermithidae; genus Mermis; species Mermis nigrescens. The sequence goes on along the minus strand of JAVLUZ010000004.1, from coordinate 668,546 downwards.
TCTTCCAATAGCGTGTGTATATTTTAAACTGCCAGAACTAAGTCCGTATTGAATTTATACAAACGTAGTCAAATTCACCGTGGCCTTTCAATCGTACTACTTTACACTTAAAAGTTTTTCGCGCACTCTTAAGCGGAAAAGTTGACAGACTAAAAATGTTGAAAATGCGACCAAAATCTGTGTTTACAACCCTAGATTTTTACACTGGGTAATCTCCCACGTCAGGTGCTCCAATTTAAGAAAACGTCCTCACCTTATCATCGCAGAAATTGATGATTTGGGATGGTCACAGCATCCAATAAATGCATGCAAAAGTTTACTGCAAAATATGGATTCTGTGTAGAGTTACGGGCTTCGTTAATGCGTGCAATGCGTAAAATTTGTGGGAGAACTGTTAAAAGACATCAACTTTCGGGCTTAAAGCAGGCCGTTAATTTTTATCACATGAATTGCAAATATTTCTGTACAACTTTTCACGCTGAGTTCGGATACGCAATCTCAAAGTTAAATTGAAAATTTGTCGCAAAATATTGTAGTAAGTAATAAGTATCTAGTGGACTTTGTTTCTTTGATCAGAAAGCTTTCAAAAGCTGAAATTCAGTCCTTCAGTGGAACTTGTAGCCTGTAATAATTGTGCAATATTTTAGGCTTACTGCTTTTTTAGTTCAGGAGATGAAGCTTGCTCAATATGATCAAAAAAAATTTAATGCAAATTTTTATGCCATTTTAGAGCTGAATATCACAACTGTACACGAGCCAACGTTTTTTTGTTTGCGCCAAAAAAAGCAAATTCTGGACTACAAAATCACGGACAACTTATTTTTGACCCAGCCGTTATAAGCGGTTAAAAATGTTCTTAAAATTGACGCAGATCGGGTGTGCACGCACAGTGATCATTTTTGAAGGCTTGAAAAATTCTCGATTCTTGACAAAATCTGCTCCTTTATTGCCTTCTTGGATTTTTGTGTATTAAATTATCTCGTTAGCTCGTTATGGAATAATACACGATGTTTTTACCTCCTCTAATTTCCTCCAGCTTCGACAGTCACACGCATAGTGTTATGCCCACTCATCGGCTGTCCACTGTCCAGTAAACTTTGCTTCATGTACTACACAAGCACATGGTTATTGTTACTTTATTAGTTTATGTACTACGACGAGTTTTGCATATTTATAGTCTCATCTAAATGTGTTGAAAGTAAAACTTGTGCTTTATTTGCACATTTTTATGTATTCTTGTATTGTTTTATTCTCATTTGTTTTCTTCATATATTATGCTGGCTAAAGATTTACTAAACGTTGCTAGTTATTAGAGCGATAGATACTGAAAAATTAGGTTCGTGTAGAATTTGTGTATTCAATGACTTAGTGTCAGAACATTATTATGGACAAAGTTACTTTCGACCTTGGAAAAAATCGACTTATCTAATAGAGAGCTGGGATATTGCGTATCGATCAGACCTAGATAAGGGGTTCAATTTGCTTAATAATGAGACATTTAACTACAAATTTGAGTTTCTAAGCAAAGAATTTCGCCTTTCTTTTAAAATTAACAACTGAAAGCAGTCTGACGAGCTGACATGGGCGCGGGAGCTTGGGGAACTGACCCCCATGCCCCAAGAACTCAGAGACCCCGAAAATCGATAGACCAATAGAATTGAATTTCTGGTGCTATTTTTCAGCGATTTTGCACCATTGGTCCCGCAGATTTGGTTGCCGTTTCATCTTTCATTACATCCATAGAAATGTTATTGGTAGTTTACTAAAAGCTTTTATTTATACTACCGGGCACATTATGTCCTACATGTATGGAAGCATCATTGCCCCTACTACATAAAAAATCAATAACTTTTATGAAATTCTGACATGCTTTGACGATTCGTTTTTCTTAATGCAAATTTGCACTCATTGAAAATCCGTAATGTTATTCATCTATCATTTTAGGTGAAAAGTATTCGCCTTGTTATTCCTGGGCGTTTTTATCTCCTGTAGTATATATGCATGGGCGTACGCAGGGGGCTCTGGGAAGCGGTCCCCCTTAGCTCAAAAATAATTTTGAAAGGTAAGGAAATGCATGAAAATTATTAAGTTTTCATCAAAAAAATGTCAAAAAATTTTAGCACTTCGTGCCGTAGAATCATCATTTTCGTCAACTAGCGCGGCCAAAACAACGTCATTGTTTTAGCTTATTGACAAAAATATAATCTTTCGAAAATTTTAAATTTTATGAGCTTAACACATAAAGCTTAACGTAAGAAAATCAATTTATATTCAGCTGGGGAACATATCCCGAAATATGAGGTCACCAATTTTATTCATGGATGAACTTTTATCACATCTGACACTTTGTAGAAAAATAAAAAAATGTTTGTTTAAGTTTCACGAGTGAGATATTCGAATTCAGCGAAAAAGGTGTACTAGATATATAACTTCTACCTGCTTAAGGGCATAAGCGACGTCTAACTCCGAACCTGAATTTGACACTTATTTCTGAAGTAAAAATCAGCTCAAATCGATACTGGGAAAAACGACGCACTCTAAATGTTAAATGAAAAGTTAGAGTGCGATATATCCTCTTCTTGAATAAAAACCGGGGAGTATATTTGAATATTTTGTATACTGCGAGATAGCCAAGATATGCGATCCAGATTTTCTTTGGATGAGTGAGTGAGCAAAATTTAAAAATTTAGCCGAATACGATATCCTTTTTTCAATTCGTTATTTATACTGTTCAATCCGGTTGATCTTTCCCAAACTTGCACTTAATTTTTTTAGGTCTAATTATTTCGACAAAGCCCTCGTTAAATCTCCTCTACATTGGCACAGTAACATGGTTTCGGATATTGCCTTTCCGACTGAAGGTGCTCTTTGAAGCATGATGTATTTATATTGAATGTTGCGTTGAAAAATTATTTAATGTACATGTACATAAAAATACATTTAAAAAAATTTTTTTCCTTGGTTTACAACTCTCGCTTAACGAGCTCATTTTTCAAAACTATTACCTAGAGCACAGTCGCTTCTACATATGTACACATTTAAAAGTACATAGCATTGTTTAGAATCAAAGACATGTTTCACAGTGAATGATTTCTTACCTCAGCGCGCATAATGACTAGAAACGCTCAAGTTTCCTGTACGTGGCTTATAGTTTATTTTCTATTCCATAATTATTTGCAATGTATGAAACAAGCACTGTTTTTAATTGCGGTTAACACCTTGTTCATATATTATCGGTTAATTCGTAAATGCATTAAAATTATTAGTGTGATTAATCGGAAGTGACTTGAATTTACTGAAAAGCTGGAATTTGACACCAGTGAGAATCAGTTGAAGATTAGCAGAAAAATCGTGTCATAAATAATCCCCTTTAAGCATATATGTTATGCTGTGCCAAAATTTGAAGACTTTTCTAAACATTCAAAAATTGACTGGACGTTTTTCTGAGCAACATTTCCAGTTTAATTTTTCCCGTACTGGTATACGGCTTCAAATACTTACTGGTCAAGGTAACGGCTCAAAATGTAGGGCACGATTTTCGGGCGAAAAATGACAAAAAAACTCGTTTCAAAAGAAGTCTAAATCGCAAGTTTTTGCCCAAAAGTCGCAGGTAAATGATTGTTTTGACGATAATGCGTAATAATAATTCATACTCCATCCGTCTTACGTATGTCAAAATTTCTCAGAATCATGTAAGGTACCTACGTGCATACATGTAACAGGGGGTGGGGGGGGATCCCCAACCAAATTCTGTTGTCCCCAGACATGCAATAAGCTTGGAAATTCTGGGTTGGTGAAATTTGCAAATGCTTTTCGTGTCCAAAATGGTGGGTACGCATCAAAATGTTTTTCTGCGTTTTCGACGATGCTCTATCTTTCTAGTGCATACAAAAACATTTAAAAAATTTCCTAAAAAAATCGAACAAAAATGTAATCCAAAGATGAGTATTTGTATGGTGCGAAGCGCGAAAAATTTTACACTTTTGGAGTAAAATAGGCAGCTAAAAATGCTTTTAAAAATACCATTTCTAATCATTTTGTTAGAAAATTTTTGGAAACTTTCGAAAAATTGTGAATTCTTTGGGAGGGTGAAAAAATTTTGGGGAGAACTCCTACATACTCACCACGGCTTATTTCCACAAGCTTCTACAGCTCGTCAGGGTTATATCTTTAACCCGTCGGTCCTATTTCCGCCCACGCACGACCGACGTGTCAATTATATAAGCCTTAACAAGCTCAATCACCCTTATGGAGCATATTAAAAACGTAAACATTCGTGGCGGCGTTCACCCCCTCTCGATCATGCATGGTTGTCCTCTCTCGACCCAAAGCCAGCCAATTTCTGGCCCCCCTCCCGATTTTTGAAAAAAAATCTAAATTTTTTGGCTGTTTTTTAGGTGTGTTTTTTGGCTATTTTTGGCCAAAAATTGGATGTCATATACCCTTTCCTCAAATGACCAGGGACCCCTCAACGAAAATTTCGAGCTATTACATGTATGCCCATCTAGTATATTTATGATTTCATAATGGTCTTAAATATTTGGTTAAGGTTCGACCATGTATAGCGGTGGTTTAGAATGCGTTGCGGTTAAATGGTGCCTGCAATCTAGTTATAAGGAGGAGACTAAGGAGTTTCTGTCAAGGCTTGGAAGCCACGTTGTTAGCTTATCACCTTCGCCTGATAACAAACTTTTGGCGATTGTTCTAGATAATAACAGCATATTCGTTCAAAAACTTTTTAAAATGTACGCTTCGCCCCACTTTTAGTTTTTACCTAAATAAATAATTAGCGATACAAACACGCTGTTTCCTCGTCCACTTATGCGCTGAAAAGTCGCTACATACTTACTGTAATTATCAGCTTACGTGTATACGTAACGAAACTTCAATTTTTTTAAGATTTCTTAAGATTTCAAGATTTTATTAAGATTTATTATGATTTTTTTAAATTTATTCCATTAAGATTCGACTACGTACTTGATCATTAGAACACCTTATCTTTTACCGTTGTTTTTTGTACGAGATGACGATTTTGTTCGTACAAAGATTTTTGGAGCCATCTTTGTACAATGAACAAAGACTTTTCGAATAAAGTGATAATTTTCGCCGCTTTTTTGAGTATTTTCAGTGACATTTAAAATTTGCGCTTCGCGTCTAATATCGTAATTGCAGTCTATTTAGCTCAAAGCGCGGGTTTTAACACTCCAAAATCAATCTTTTACAATTTCAAGCGTCTTTGTACACACTCAAAACATCCTTTGCACCTGTCTTCACTGTTTTATACATAGATTTTATGCCGAAAATAAGAAATACATATTTGTTCGCACTGTTTTCAAGCCGTTTGAGATAAAATTGACTTTGTTTACCTTTTTATTCCATTGAATTTATAAGCAAATCAGTGTTTAATACGAGATTTGATCTGCATATTGCATCAGCTGTATCATTTCTAATTGTGTAATACAAAGCTTTATGAGCTCTTTATGTGTGAATTTAATCAAAACTTGATAAAATTTCGGCGCTTCGTGCCGAACTGAAAAATTATTCGACTGCATTTTAGACGAAGTAACACTTTTTGGACAGCATGTGGGTCGAAGATCACAGACTGTATGTACTGAAAGTGTGCATATTTAATAGTATAGCTGTATATCGTATGTACAAAAAAAATTTTTCTGTCGTAAACAAAGACTTTTCCGGAGATCTTTAAACATGTACAAAAAGAGGCTGTGCAAAAACCGTCGTACGATTTTTTTGTTCTCGCCACCCAAAGTTTGTTTGTTCTTTACATCATTGGATATGCGTCGTTAGAAGGAATCAGAAATTAGAGGGTACCTGTGGTCACTTTTTATTGTACTGCCAATGATAGAAATTTCCTGTGTGGTCTCATATGTCCGTTTATTTTCGACTAAAGGTTAATATCGATTAGTCGTCAATTTTTCATTTCAAGTTCAACTTACCGCTTAAAGATTGCCTAATTTGATTTTTAAAAAAGTGTTTTTAATGCAAGTATGAGTTATGTGGGTAGGAAAATTTACGATTTGGAAATTGTAATGGCTGGGGCTGGTTTATTTTGATTTCTGTATTTTTGCAGATTATGCACATTGTAGATACATTATGTGAATATATATTATGCACTAGCCAGTGAAAAAATGCTCCGCTGGAACAAAAAAAGAAAAATTCGAATTGCGCTTTACTGGTATAAAAGGAGGGGACTGGAAAAAAGCTGCTACTTATGCCCCTACAGTAGTCAGAAAGAAAGTGATGTGCTCAGTTTTGCATCCAAGCCTACAAAAATCACAAAGCATGCTAAAAATCCGACTTTTTCTAAGCAAGGCAAAAACTGTAGCATATTCTGCGGGCTGCAGAAGGGAGTAGCACTTAATCTCAAGAATAAATACAGCTTTCAGGTGCTTACAGCCTACAGCCTTATCAGCAGTTTTAATGAACTCCCCTCGTCGCTGCGCAAAGTTCATCAGACTTCTGAGGTACGTTTGCAGCGTAATCAGGCGTGGAATAAATTTAGTGAAAGCCGTTTTATTCAAGAAAATTGAACAAAGTTATATGCGCTCATATTGGCTTACAGCTGGTGAAAACGGATAGTAAATTTAATATGAATATTGCTACCACTCTGGCACTTAGATTTGCTTCATCTGCTAAGGATATGCTTTGTTAATGATGAAATACGAACAAACTTAATTATACATTTCTTAATAGCATTTCACTTAGTTTTCTGTCAGTCACAATATTGAGCACTGCATAAAGTCGCGTTGTACATAATATGCTTTTAAGCTTCTATGTCAATCAGTGAAAGTTATTTTAAGTTAATGCATTTTTCAAAGGCCGCAGAATATATTCGTTTTTTGAGTTGCTTAGAAAGTCGGATTTTAGCATACTTCTTCTTAACTTCTGCGGCATAGGTTGCTTTTTCCCAAGAATACACGTTTTTTGATACATCGGAGCATTTTTCTTTGCTAAGGTACTATACTTTAAATTAGCCGGATTTAAGCAAATCACTTAAGTAAACACATATGGCAGCATGCCACAATAACAGCAGTCCGAGAACGCGGAAAACAATATTTAAACATCAGCATTATCTTTTTTTCAAACGAGTATTAACCTACCTTATTTAAACAGATCAAGTCTTTTCAGCGTAAACTTTACGCAACTACTAGGTGTAAAGAAAACTCACTCATATCCGTGACGTTACATGGGACATTTTAGAAAAAGTTTCCTTTTCGCATCGCTCTGGAATGAAGTTAATTTCAGTGTAAAGTTTACACAACTACTGGATGTAAAGAAAATATGTATCAATTTAAATCGACCAGAAAATTTACGTTTTGTAATGCTCTTGGAAGTAAAATAAATTGTAGTGTAAACTTTATACATCAACAGTAACGAATAGTATGAGCTTTATTCAACTAGTGAGTGTAAACAAAACTAACGGTCAGATTCGTAATTACGATGTTGCAGCAGAACATTTCCGAAAGAAATTAAGTTTACAACGTTTTAGAATTCAAAATTCATATTCAGTGTAAACTATATGCCAACGCAGAATGTAAAATAAACATAGTCAGATTCATAATCCTGACATTACGGAGGAAATTTTCAAAAATTTACGTTCCACAACGCAATGGACGCGAATAACAACTTTAGTGTAAAGTTTACTTATATACAATAAGTGAAAAGTGTAAAATTTACACAACTAATGGTGTAGAGAAAACCAACAGCCAGATTCGTAATCCTGACGTTGCGAGAATAAAATGGATTTTTAGTTTTAACTTTATATCTCTACAATGACTCAATATTTGGCGTAATTGAACGCGCTTACGTGTATGCGTGATCCTCTCGTTGTTTAGTACATTTTTTTACCAGTAAGATCATGTCCCAACTCATATCGGGATAAAGTTGACAGACACAAACCTGCCAAAACGTCTTTTTGTACACCAACGATGGAACTTTACACCCTAAAAATGATTCAGTATTGAGTGTAAAGAAACGCGATCAAGTGAAGAAAATGCTGAGTAGTACTCATATTTCTAGAGAAGTTCGCACTATTCAATTCAAAACCGGAGTGCTTGATAGAAAATGGCCAAAAACGTGTCTTAACCCCACAGTTTGAACTTTTACACCGTTAGAATTAAATCTGTTTTGAGTTTAAAGAAACGCGTCCAAGTGGCATCTGCACCTCGAGAAGTGCTTCATCTTTTTAATATTCTGCATGTCCTGATTTATGGGCGCGACCGGGGCCGTTGACAAATTGAAAGAAGGTAAAAAATGTTTTTCGTCCACCACCTGAGGTAAACTTCTATACCACGTATCCGATATCCGTATTGAGTTTACGCAATCGCGAATAGCTCCCGTGTAGTCCTTTTTTAAGCGTAGTACTTCATAGATAGTTTTTCGGGTGACTTTTATATTAAGAATTTGGCAGTCGAAAATCCGACCAAAATCTGTTTTACACCTGCAGATTTTTACACTCCTTACATTCCCCTCAAGAACTAATGCGAAAATCGTTGTTGCAAAAAAATGAATATTCAGAGAATTCAAACTTTTATAATTCGTGTTTTATTGAATTGCATGACGTTCACACAGAGTTGCGTAGACGCTGGCGAAAAAACCACCGAAAATCGTTATGTGTTATAACGTTACGCCAAAACTTTACACGCCTAAAAACTCATTGGGCGTAAACAAAAATAGAGCGCATGATCTGTCTTCTTTACAAAAAACCGCACCGCACCTCCAGATGTGTCCCGTTGGGGTACCTGCTATGTTTATATGCTGTCCACATATGATGTATCAAACATTGCTTTTATCTGAGTCTAGGCCGATTTTAGTTTTTATCTTGCTTCCATGTGTCGTTTGTAAAATCAATTTACTTAACATTTTTCCACTTTAAAAGATGCATAGCTTTGCTCTGCTAGATTTTTTCTTGTTTAACGCCTCCGTCCGAGCGTCAATTTATCATTTAAAGGTTACAGATCGCTTCAAGTCAAATGCAAACGTCTTGCACAATACGCAGCTTATTGACGACTACATGGATACTACAAGAAAAAAAGCAAACGGATGGTCAAGTTTGTCCGATCGGTCTCAAGAGTTTGTCGCAAGGATGTCAATTGTGTTATTTGCGTGCTGTTCGATGACTACTGAATGCTCGGGTTACATACAGTTCTACATCCTAACAGAGAAAGACGATTGACCATATGCTTTTCTTTTTCTCTTCTGCTTAAACTATTCCTTTCAGGTGCTTACGAGTGAGAACAACAATTTTTTGACGTATAAATTCAGAAATAAAAATTGGAGAAATTTATAATTGCACCTGTATACAAGGTCCGAAAGAAGGTGGCAAAACGATTTCGCCTCCAAAACGAGCCCGCATAACGAGAGATTGAAGGCCAATTTACACACAATTTGCAATTTTACGCTATAAAATAATATTTTTTATATGTGTTTCAGTGAATTCGCCAGTGCCAAAAGCTCACACTGCCCAAGCCTGCAGTTCAGATTTGTTTTAAAACAAAAAAATTTTATACCACGGAGAATTTCATATTATTAAAAAGGTAGTCAAAAATAGGCATTTTTTTAACGTTCCTTAACGATTTCTACACAACGCGAAGAAGATTTTCCAAAAAAGTTTTAAATGTTCATTCATAGACAGCGTATATAGTTTAAATTATTTGCGCAACTATTTTATCGATCAAAGAAAAGAAAATTAGTTTCCAACTTTTCATTTGTAATTCTCAACCTGAAGCCTAGTAAAGAAAAAACATTCAGAAAATTATCGGACGCGCGTAGCGCCTGAAGAGTTCGACATTTTCTTTATGTCCATCTCAAATTTTAACACCTTTAAAGATAAAAACTATGCAGAAACAATTGATCCGACGCAAAGCGCCACAAGAAGATTTTTGTGATTATTGTCAAAAGTATGCAAAACATGTTTTATTTTGACCAAAACAGCACTCGAAAATTTTTCATTTCCTCACTTTGGGATACCCTTGAGGAACACACGCCGAAGTCTTGTGATAAAAGAATTGCCCCGCTCTCCTTTTACCTTGGTTGATGGGCCTGCATACTAGATTATGAACGTAGAATCAAACAATCCATTTTTAAACTAAAAATATTTAAAATATTTTTAAATAGGTACTTTAAATATTCTTAAAACGTGAATAAAAAATCTATATGCTTAAAACGTCCTAGCTTTTTGTGAACGAAATATATACCTCAGTTGACGTTATTGGACGGAATTTGCCTCCGTACGAGGCGCTTACGTACAGCGAGGTTATACACGCCGATTCTTTTGGGCCATGGCTTGCAACCGTCGAATATATAGAAATGATAAAGTTTACAACAGTGATTTCGTTTCTTGAAGTTCTGGAAATTCGACGAAATTACTCAAAAGTTAGAGTTTTTGTATGCTAGTTTCAGTCTAATCATTCTGTTCTCTCGCTAGTTTATACGACGAAATACGGTCCTAAATAATTTTTCCACTGTTTACATTTAATCTTATCTTTACAATTATAAATCATCGGTATGCGCGAGTTGAAGTTTGATTAATATAACATTATTTACCTATGTAAAAAATGTTTATCCTATAAGTACTATTTCTGAAAATAAAACACGAGTTTTAGCAACTACATATCGTTTGTCGGTGATAATAACTTAACGCGTGAAGTCAATGATGCTAATTTGTTTTGAAGCGCGATTGGCTAGAAAATGTTTTTACTGGCAGGTTGTATCGTGGTGTTTGAACAATCAGCTGCATCGATTTTAGCTGAATTACAAATACTTCAGTTTATGCAAATCGTTTTTTTATCATATAATATTGGTGTCAAGTAGGTTTAATAAATTTGTAACAGGAAAATGCTCCAATGAACAAAAAAGACGAATATACTTGTGATTACGGATTATTAAGGATGTTAGTATCATAGGGAAAGTTACATATCTTATGTATATGCCTAAAGTCGCAAAATCTGTTAAAAATCAGATTTTCCAAGCAACGCAAAACTTGAAGTATATTCTGGTGGCCTGCAGATCAAAATAAACAATTTAACCAAAAAACGATATTTGAAAAAGGTAGTGTTAACTTAACGCAACTACTGGATAAAAACGGTCAAATTTGTAATCCCGACATTACGTGAACATTTTGTAAATTTCATGTTCTACAATGTTATCGAAGCAAATGAATTTTAGTGTAAACTTTGCAGTAATACAACAAATCAATAGTGTAAACTTTACAAGTAATGGTTGCAGAAAAAACTAACAGTCGAACGCTAATCCGATGTTACGAGAACTTTTCGAGACAAAATTCATTACTGCTTCGCAACAAAGAAATGAATTTTCAGTGCATTACACATCAACAATAAATGAACATTGTAAACTTTACAAACTACTGGGTTTTAGAGAAGACTCGCAGTCGTGATTCGATTCGTGTTGGCGAACATTTCAAAAATTAATCACGTGCAATGCTCTCGAACTGAAGTTAATTTTCGGTGTAAACTTCACACAATTGCTGGGTAAAGAAATTTAATATCGTCAACTTGACATTGTTGTGACATTTTGAAAAAATTTTTTATTTTTGTTGTCGAAAGCAAAATGAATTTCTAGTGTAAACCTTGCACTTCAACAGCCATCTGAGAAAGTAAACTTTACACAAGTAATTATTGCAGAGAAAACTAACCGTTAGATTTATAATCCTGACTTTATGAATATTTTTTGAAAAACAAATCGCGTTTTTCAAGGCTGAAGTAAAATGAATCAGCGGTTAATTTTACATCTCAAGAATCACTAATATTTAGCGTAATTAAACGCGCTCACATGTACGCGTGATCCCTCGATGTTTAGTACATTTTATAATTAGTATCATGTCCTAACATATATCGGGAGAAGTTGACAGACAAAAACCTAAATAAAATGTTTTTTTTCACCGCAATGTTGGAACTTTACACCTAAAAAAACAAAATCATATCGAGCGTAAGGAACGCGACTAAATGCGTTGTAACCATTGACATGTACCTTATTTTTGCAATACTTCGCACCATTCAATTCATAAGCGGACTAGTTAATAGGCGTAAACAAGAGCAAAAACGCGGTTTTTTTACCCAGAGTTCAACTAAAATTCCTGCAGCTAACTGCGATGCATAAAGGAACGCATCCAAGTGCGATGTGTAACCCTCGATACGTACTTCATTATTATGTATTGCTCGCTCAGTCCTGATTTATAATTGGAGCGGTTGACAAACTAAAGAAGGTAAAATGTGCTCTTTCGTCTGATCAATTAGAGAGGTGAATTTTAAACGCCAGAACGAGTAACTCCGTATTGATGTTACACGAACAGTATCAGTCTTCAATTTTAAAGCCTTGATTTTTTGGAATTTAAGTACTTTCCATTAATAGGTGTTTCAAAGACTCTTATACGAGAAATTGGGCAAATGTAAACAAGTCGAAAAAGTCGACGAAAAATGTGTCTTTCACCCCAGATTTCCGCACTCTTTACACTCTCACTCGTGAACTAATGCAAAATTCAGAGAACAAAAAAGTGTATTTAGAGAATTCAGTCCTCTAGAATTCTTATGCCATTAAATTTTATCAGGCATTCATGCTGAATTGTGTATAGCGCAGAGCAAAAAATCGTCAAAAGTTCTTATGTTATATCGTTACGCTTCAAATTTTAACACTCATTACAAGCTGGGCATAGAGTGTAAAGAAAATAAAAAAGTGGTACAGCAAATTTTTTTATTATCTATGTTTTAAAAAACCGCACCTTCTAGATGTGTCCTGTTTAGTCATAGGGCTCAAATGCTTAAAGTTCATACATTATATGCAGGTACGCTAGCAAGCTGCCTATGATTACGTTAAAGTATATCTCAGATAATAATAGTAATGTAATTATGTAATTATATTATAAAAGAGGATAAATTATTGATATACATTTTTATATTACTTATATTTATATTATTAATTAATTGTTATGTATGTGTGTTTTTCTTCAATAGTAGAAAGAATTGAATGACACGCGCTCTTTCAGGTTTTAGAAATTCCGAAAGTGTTAAAGTATACTTATATATGTAGTACAACTATGCGCTTAATGGAAGTTGTCATCAATGCTGTACTGTGAAATAATTAAAAGCCGGAAAAGGTCAGGAATCTTATTAACAGAAAAAACATTTCTAAGTTTATAGGCACTATAAATACCATTGCATTGCATCCGTTATGATAAAATACATGACCTTCCTATGTATTTTTAAGTCTTTACGTACATAGGGGCAGGGGTGAGGGGCGTTTAACCTCCGCTGAAGGTTATACAGACGGATATATCATTCCAAGCGATTTTATTTGACGTTACATTTTTGCTCTATTTTTTGAATAAAAAGCACTAATAATTTCGAAATATTAAAAAGCCATATCACCATCGAAAAACCTTTTATTGACTACAGTTTGAGCACTTTCGTAGTTTGACTAGCAAAAATGTCGAAAATGCTAAATATACTGGTTTGGATTTCTGGAATTTCGTTCCCCCTGCCGACCCTAACCTTTTGTGCATCTAACAGATACGATACAATCTCTCATTCTTTTAACGTGTTATTTGCATATTTAACAGTTTCCATAAATAAAATTTTGCGTATGTACGAATAATTACAATTGATTTGAAATTTGAAGTATTTTGATTATCGATAGAAAGTAAATTGGGCCATCAATTTCATTGAGAATTCAGATTAGTTGTTGGAATTGAAGGATGGCTGGCTTAAAACGTTGGTCCTAACCATAGGTACAACAGAACAGATCTAGGAGGGTCGAAAATTAGTTTTTTGGGTGTGAAACTTCAAAACTTGTATAAGCGCTAAAATAGTGATAAAACTACGTTATTGCAATAAATGGTCAATCTGAAAGCACTTTAAGCAAATTTTCAATTTTCATTCGTTTTTGTTTTCCATTTCATCATTTTCCTCACAAAATTCTCCCATTTCTCCCTTTTGGGGCAGGACCCGTATCACGTGCATGCCTGGTCCTAACTATTTTATGCTAGTCGTGTTAGATTAACACTGCTAACACTATGTACAATCCTTTTCATTCATGATTTGCTTGGTTTCATCTTACACTGTTCTGCAGGTTGATCCGCCTTACCTTTTTAAAATGGTTTGCTCATTTTCAGACTTGATATTTGAACCATATTATAAAAATCCACATTTCAGTCTAATAACATCAATGCGTTTTCAACCTGCAATCGACGAAAAGCAAAATTTCGAAGATGGTTTATGTCTGGCTACTACATCGTTGGATGGAAAAGTTAAATTTTGGGTGCTCGGTGAGCGAAAGGATGCAAAAGGTAATACTTAGTTACTAATGATATACTGGTATATTGTTATGGGCAGCTTATTCCTCATGAATGTGATTGAAAATAATTCGCAAGGGACTGCTACTTATATTCGAAGCAATATTTTGAATTTTTTGGATTAGTGACTTTATTGATATGAAGTGACAAACTTATACGCAAGCAAGATTTAGGAAAATGTTTTGCCTACAATTTTGAAATGTTGAAGAGTTCAAAAACGTTTTATTCGCTCTGAAAATTGTATTATTATTTCTTAGGTATGTTTGAATAAAAAATGTATCAGGTTAATTTTAAGTAAGGAAGGCGCAACTAAATTTCTTCATTGTTCTTATCGTGTCACGCACTAGAAAAATGTTTGAAACTTAATGTTAAAGAAAGAATTTTAGCAAATGCAATATTGCCGTGTCTAACAGCTTTACCAAGCAGGGCCGTCTTTTAAATCCACATGTTTCAGCAGTTGGATTGCAATAATAATATGTACATTTGAATCAAATACATATAAGCATAGTCTAAAAGAAATCAGAAGCAATATATGTTAAAAAATGTATACTTAATTGCATGCAGTTTTAGTTTAACTAATTTTTTGTCGATAAATCATTTATTTATTCTTTCTGCTAAAAGCCATTAGCCTATTTGCGTATAAAATTTTCACGGCAACTACCAAATTTAATTTAAGCGCTTATTAATTATTATAATAAAAATCAAATGTTTTCATTGATTATGCATCTTTTCTCTTTATATCTGTATTTTCTCTCTTTCCTTTATTTATTCTATATCTTTAATTTTTCATGTATCCATTTTTCCCCAAACTCCCTCAAAAAAACGTGGCTTTGCGAGAGCTTCATATCCTACCGCAATAGGCCTGCTCACTGTTGCCAGTTTAATCCAAATGGCCGAGTTCTCGCTTGAATAATTATTCGCCTTTCAAATTTGTTGGTTCATAAATTGTTGCTTTCGATTCCTGTCACGAGCGATACGTTTGAAGTAAAGGTTTTCAGAAGATTAGACACCCTTATTGTTTTTGCCATTATTTGATCAATTTTTCACTTTTGCGAGTTCACGTGCTTTGTCTCATTATTTCCGAAATTAAGTTTAGGGTTCATTTATCTGAGAGCTTTTTCAGTGAAATGTTTGAGGCTACAGTAACCCCTTCTTTCTATTTACCGTATTACCAGCACATTTGCCAGAAGCATAGCAAAGAAGGGTTTTCAATATCATTTTGCGGCATAATTTATTCACGTCTCTCCAGCAGATCAATGAACAGATAAAATCGCGCATTCAACTTATCCTAAGTTGACACTTTAAACACAATAGACCAAGATGTTCAGAAACCGCGAACTCCCGCATAGCTCAGTGGTAAAACGTCCGCTTGTCGTCAAAGCAACTCGTTCGATTCAGCTTCAGGCTTTTTTATTTAGCGCACTTATCAATATGTCATCCCAGCACCATCAAATGCCCAACGCCCTGTTGATAAAGTATTCATCAGAGCAATCAAAACAGAAGATTCCACGTTTGTCTCACTGAGACGATCTGCCAGGAATTTCAGCACCATTCATTTTGCCGTATCAGCATCCTTTCGAAAATTACCAAAGCCTGATTGTGTCGGAAACAGACGAAGACGGTACTGAAAAACCCAGAAGAAGTTATGAAACCGGCAATATCGTGGGAGAAACATACGATTACGCATAAAGGCGAGATTTCATCCCACCAAACGCCTGTTCCCATCCTCAAAGCCAAATAATTTACCCGCTCTCCTGATTTTTTTTAAAGAAACCGATTAACGAGGTTGGCTGCTTTATCTGGCAACGGTAAAGTCATCGAAAATTCTCCGCCGAAGCCGCAACCCAACTGAAATTTATCGTTACCGCCGCGCGATAACGAGTGCCGGCTGAGCGGCGTGACCCGCTTCTGCCGTACACTTTAGCAAAGTTAACTCATGAAAAGATAGAAAAATCAATATTGCCGCACCTGAATGATGCCGTTGATATGAGCGATCCGTGCTATCTATCGGTCGAAAAATGGCAGAATGGCGAAAATTACCGGCACGTGTTCTTCAAAACGCGATCTTATGATCTGGCTGGATACGATATGTCGAAAAACGTTTGCAAATGTTTTTTAGCCATCCGGTAGCCACCGTGATATAGGATCACGCCTGTTATCCCAGCTGAGGCAGAAGGTGAACTGCTTGAACTTGGGAGTTGAGGCAGTGAGCCTAAACCAGCCAGGGAGTGAAATATCGTTGCTTTGATGATGTTGAATCCAGCAGCTAAAAACAGAAAAACACTGGGTGTGTCCAAAAATCAGCCTAAAATTGTTGAATATATCAAATATAAAGAATATAGTCTAGAAGAATCAAAATTGGTTTAGTAAATATAGTTTAAAACCCTGAAAAAGGCTTAAGGCTCTAGAAATTTGAAACCTCTAAAACGTCATTCTGGGTGGGGTAAAAATTTTTGTTAGGTGAACAACCTTAGTGGGGTGAACCCCACCTCCCCGCAAAGACTGGGGATTATCCCTGGGTTTCCCTTACAATGAATCTAATACGAACTTGGCTGTTGTAACAGGTCCAACTGGCTGAATGGGAATAGTCAATGAGACCAACATGGAGGCAGCATGATAGCAAGGGCGGTTCTGCGAGGTCATGGCCATCCCACTGTTCAGATTCCACACGTTCCCTGAACATGGGTCCGCGCCCATTCAGCCAAGCTCTCGCTTGAGGCCGATGGGAACTATTCGAGGAAGACGAATTTAAACGAGGCTCTGATCCAGTCAAACCATCATAACATATCTAATTTGAGACGTTGATCCGCAAGCTCAAATTATATTCGACGCGAGCCTGCAGCAGGCCACGTATTCTGGCGCGTTTTCAGTTCGATTTGTCGAACAAAATTATCATTATTGTTATACCTGAACACGGCAAACCAAACCGATAGTTCGAGGGCCTGATAATCAGTGATCGTGGCACCATACACAAATTCGAACCTATATTCGATTGAAAAGGAGACGGCTTTCAGAAACCCCCAAAGGGCTATACAACAAGAGTGTCGAAAAAAGTCATTGTTTGGAGAAATTTTTTATATGTAAGGGGTATGGTATGTAATAGGTAAAATATCCAGTTCATTGAATGAATATGTTCTTAACAAAACAAGGGGCTACATAAATGGAAATCAGAACATGCTTGTTATTTTTGTATTTTTTGATAATTTATTTAATTTTATAATTCACACAACTTTAAAGTTAAAACTATATCAAAAAATCCAATCAAAAAAT
>JAVLUZ010000004.1:640753-650853 GCA_036768485.1 Mermis nigrescens | reverse complement strand
CAGATTTTCCTGAATTTTGGGGGGACGGACCCCCATTCTCCCCAGAGCTACCTCCCCGTATTTTATGGAAAAAATTGAATGTTTTGGCCGTTTTTAGGCTATTTTTGGATGTTTTTGGCTAAAAATTGGAGCCAATTACCCCCGCCCCTGCCCCCGCCTCCTAAAAATGGCGAGAATCCCCATCCCAATATTTCGAGCCGCTACACGTATTACCATACATTGCATAAAATACAAAATGCTTTGATCTTTCTACGCGCCAAGCGTTTCTACAATAAGCATTGATATAAGGCATGCGAATTATCTTGAGAATCTTTCGTGGATCGTTCTCAACCAGTAAAAAGCCACTGTAGCCATATCAAAAATAGGTATAAGTTAATTATAATAATAATAATTATAATAAAGATAATAATAATTATTATTATCGTTATTAACAAAAGTAAAATAGTTATAAGTTAGTGGTTTTGGACCAACACAGTTGCGGATCTAGGACTTTCCTAGGGGGAGGGGCGGTATTCCAACTTTTCCAAAAACAGTCAAAAATAGGTCCAAAATTTGCCCTTAACGCGAAATAGCGTTTTTCGGTGTCCTACATTGTATACTTTTGCATAAAATCACTTTTGACGCAATATTTTTTCTTGAAATTTTAGAATTTTTAGGCAATTTTTATGCGAAAAAATTATTAAATTTCTTTGACTTTACCTAGAACAATATGCCTTGAAGCGCCGGAAAATTTTTGAAGTTGAGACGAATACACGTCTAGAAGAATATTTACCGCTTGATTTCCTGTATTGATAGCATTTGATGCGAAACTTTGAAATTTTTAATTGAAAATGGAAGAAAACTATGCAAAAATAGCTGTTTCTGCTGTTAAAATTGTTTTGAAACCTACATGAACAGATCATGGCTCCCGGGCAGTGTTATTTTTGTGCAGGTCCGTTTGATATCTACAAAGATGTATTTTTACCGAAAATACACACAAATTTTTTGGGTACTATGATATAGTACGGCAGCGACATTAGTGTGGTGAAAACAGTTGTTCGACCTTTGGTAGTGTATTTTGGCTAATTCTTGGGTTTATGAGGGCGAAAATCGTTAACAATCGTCTTAAACAAATTTGACATTTTC
The DNA here is from genome assembly GCA_036768485.1 of Mermis nigrescens. Taxonomy (NCBI): domain Eukaryota; kingdom Metazoa; phylum Nematoda; class Enoplea; order Mermithida; family Mermithidae; genus Mermis; species Mermis nigrescens. The sequence goes on along the minus strand of JAVLUZ010000004.1, from coordinate 649,728 downwards.
CTTCCGATGCGATTTCTGCGATTATAAAGATCTATAGGACACACAATTACTCACTTCGGTCGAAAATTTTTGCGAAATTCAGACTTTTTTACAATTTTTGTCTTCCCAAAAATCTTTGCCATGTACAAAGACGGTCCCGAAAAGTATTTATACGTCGGGCAAAATCTTTGCCAAATACAAAAAAGCGTGCTCCGAGGTCGCCAAGAATGTGAATAAATGTCATAAATAGGTGTCATCCGGCGCGTAGTGCCGGAAAAATTTGAGAAATTATGTTCATTGGCGGCCAAAAATCATTGAAAATTGCATATCCATTCTTTATCTCGCCAATTCGCCCGTGGACCAACATGAGTCATGACTAGAGCAGCCAAAATTTGGTGCAAAAATTTACAGGATTTGGTGCGAAATTTGGTGCAAAAAATCCGGTAATTCTTACATAATTTGTTGGTTTTGCTCGAACAAAAACTTGCTAAACGTATTAGACTGCGTATCTTGATATTTTAAAAAATTTCTCGTCTACGATCGGTTTTTAAAAGCACCGCGACAAAAAAATTAACATCGGAGCTTTTGCCTGATCTCGGGGCGAAATTTCACCGAGTAAATTACCGTTTTTTTGTGAGTTAATCAATCCGAGCACTTTGTAACACTGCTAAAAATTTTCCGTTGTTTCTTCTTGGTCAAATTTTGTGTTTCAAGCCGTTCCATCGCCGCTGGTCAAATGTCGTAATTATGTATACGTCGAATAGTTCACGTTTTAGAACATGGCCTCAGTGCCGCCTTTCGAACCGCGATCGTCGTCTGCCAAAGTATTCAAAAACGCTTCAATCATTGAAAAATTTTCACAGTAGTAAACGGCGCATAGAAATTTAGTCGCAAGGTCAGATTTTGATCACTCTAGTCATGACCCGAAAAACTGTCGTAAATGCTGATATTTCCCGCCGTAATGCACTTTTGTAAGGAAATTTTCAATTTCGAAAAATTTTGGTATGATAATTGTAGGAGGGTATGGAATTCTAAATTTTTTGCTTTTCAAAAACGTCGAATCTGCATCAGAAACATCATTTTTCTGCGTTTCCGACCATGCTCGGAATCTCGAAAGTTTTTAAACGCGCTCAAAAAACAGCTTTTTACGTATATCAGCCAAATTGCGTCGCGGGACGTCGGAAGCCGGGCCAAAGGAAAATGGATAAAACTTGTAAATTCTTCCAAAGTGCCTTTGTTGTCGAAACTGTGTAATTCGTAGGTTTAACGCTATTTTTAGCATTTATACTCACTAGTTCTTAAGGTCATTTTGGCCCAATAAAGCTCAGGTCTGGACCCTCGAGGCGGCTGACCCCTCCAGATCGGCTCTGCCGTTCAACTACGTTTCGGACTAATTTAGTGATCCAAATTGTTTTCTGACTTTTTACGCGAAAAGGGGCTCATTCGAGGAAGGGCGGTCGTCCGCTTAGGCCAAAAGTATTTGGCGATATAAAGGATACTTACGTCCATCGCGATGATTTTTGGCCATTTACCATCGTAATTTCTCAGCGCCGGATAATCTATTTTATTTCTTCAATTTCTCGGCATAGTAGCCACGTTTTGGCAGTTTTCTTCCATTTTTGCCGCAAGTTTTTGCGTTTCGCATCTTTAGAAGCCTTTCTGTCAAATTTCACAGAAATTTCGGCTAAGTTGAAATACGGCAGTTTTTGCGCAAATTGCTCGAAATTGCGAAATTTGCGCCAGAAATCATTTTTGACTTAAAATAGAAATACAAAACTGCAAAAAAAACACTACCTGGTTTTCCGACCTATTTCTAACCGTTCGGGAAAAAGGGGTAGCCCCTCTTTCGAAAATCCCACATCCGGCGCCATACGTCTATATTTAATTTGAACGTCGCGGGAAAGCGAGAAGTTCTATCATTCGGACAATTTTCCGATTTTCAGTCATTACATACAAAGCTTAAAAATTATGTTTCCGATAGGCAAGATTCATAGTGTACGAATGATGAAACTTTCATCGCTCCTCGCGAATCAATGGCCCGAGCTACTTTCTCGTACGAAGATCGGCAAATTCTACATAAAAGCGTTAAAAATATTCGAACGACCATTTCAATAAAGCGGATACGGCTGGAAATGGAGTAATTACACTAAAAAACCGGCTGTTCGAAAATGAACCGCCGCAGTTTCTGCGCATTGATTATAAAGGGAAGAGGCACGGGGCGATTCGGGACTCAACTTATTTGATATATTGGAGTTTTTGCGCCGGAAAGACCCAAAAAACGGGATAAACGCTAAAATATCGTTGAGACTATATTATTTCGCTTCACACTTCGTCGTCGCTTTTGAGCAGTTTTAATGAAAATTTTCGCGTACATCCATTTTTAACCTTCATTTTGCCTTATTTATCCAAAATAATTCCAATTTTTCCATTCCCACCGGGGGTGTAGGCCCGTCGATTCCCCTCCCCCTCACGCGTCCGTTTTGGAGCCCAGAATCAATATCGCTTCGCCGGTCGGTTCTAGAGTATTATCGGACCGACGGCGGCGTCGGGTCGACGACCGTACGACCCCTTATTCGATTATTTTGGCGGATGTTTAGTTATTAGTTGCGTGTGCTTCCAGCGATCGGGGAAAACGATTTGGCCAAATCGGTCGGCGTCGAGTCGCTGAACGACTTGGCGTTGCATTTGCCGCGAGTCGGGCGCCGCAGTCGTCGTCTTCGCTCGTCGGACCGCGGCCGCGGACGGCGGCCGTCAAATCGACGGGGCTGCCCGCCTCGTCGGCGCCGGCCGCGGCGATGCCGCCGCCGTTGTCGCGGCATCGACGCGTCCAACGAGCGACGTCGTCTTCGGCCGCCGTTGGCTCGGCCGCCGCCCGCGGCTAGCGTCGAAGTCGACGCCTCCGCTGAATCGGACGGCGCGGATGACGGCCGAGCCGGTAAGTTACACTTCGATGCTCATTCGCAAAACGACTCGCTCAGTTTGTTTTTAACGCAAAGTCCCTTTGTACAAATTCGTAGACGGTCTCCGAAGTCTTTCGATGTATAAGTTTCTAAAGATGAAAACTACAGGAAAGCGAATAGAAAAATTTATGATGTTTCACCATTTTCAATCGGATTTTGCGGCCCTTTATTGACAAATAATTTAGAAAATTAAAAATGTTTCATTCATTTTTCCCTCCTACACAATTTGAAGTTTTATGAACTAGTAAGACAAAAAATTGTCAAATTTTTACAAAACGATTTCGACGTACATATTTATCATATGTTCGAGTCAAGTTTAATCTTCTAATAAATAATTAGTGCAAATAACTAAGATGAAAAAATGCTGTAATCTTTTGGCTGATTCAAATTTAAACTCAATGCCGGAGGTTGATAAAAACAAAAACATTAAGCGACACCAGGTGCCGGAAAATGTTGGCGTTTTTGTGTTTTCTCAACTACGTTTACCGCTACGAATGTATACTGAGCAGAAAACATTCCGGAAATTTTTAAAATTTTGACTCTTCTACTGATTTTGTCCCTCACAGAAATTTTTGTCTTTTATAGAGATGGTCCTAAAAAAGTTCTAATACACAGGAAAAAAAAATCTTGCCGAATACAAGATTACATAGCCTTTTGTCCTGAGATATCTGAAAATTGTACAAAAATTGCTCCAAAATTTATGTGAGAGCCTAATTTGTCACATATGTAAGTGCATGCAAGAAAACCATGTTGTCTGGTACAAACCCAAGCCCGTATTCAGGGTTTCATTTCAGGAGAGGTCTCCAAAATTTTAAAAATGTATATAAAGCTCTTAGAAGCAATTCTACTCGAAAACACGATATTGTTAAAATTTGTTGCGGTTTTGGCTCAGATTTGCAGCTTCTAATAATCTACTATATATTTTTGAAAGTTTGTTTGTTTGTATGTATGTATGTTCGTATGTTCGTATGTTCGTATGTTTGTGCCGGGTTGGCTCCAGCCCAATGAAATTCGGTGGGCTGATATTTTGGGCCTAGGTCGGTCCAATGGAGGAAGGAGCCGTAGCGATCTTGAAATTTGGACAAATGCACCCATTGGCCCTGGGCAGGTAGGAGCAGGGTTTGGCCCCTGTGCTATAAGCCTCCACGATTTCGGGAGATGGCCGATTTTTTGCTATTTTTTCAAAAATTAGTTTATACTGTTTGTATATGGATACCACGGCCAAGAGGAGCATGCCTGGCGACACTATGTACATTGTTATATGTTATAGCATTGGTCGGCACTGTGAAACATCAAAATACGGGTTTAACCAAATGATGCTATAACATAGGCAATTTTATAAGATAGGCATGGTATGAGATACTATGTGCAACAAGATAAGCGATGCTATAAGATAGGACGTGATATAAGATACTCTGTGCTACAGGATAGGCAATACTATAAGATAGGACGTGATATAAGACACCCCGTGCTACAAGATAGGCAATGCTATAAGATAGAACGTTATAAAAGATACCCCGTGCTACAAGATAGGCAATGCTATAAGATAGGAAGTGATATAAGATACCCCGAGCTGCAAGATAGGCAATGTTATAAGATAGTATGGGATATAAGATACCCTATGCTACGAGATAGGCAATGCTATAAGATAGGTTTGGTATAGATACCCTGTCTGTGCCATAACATGCAGTGATATAAGATAGGAGATACCATCAGCTATAACATATCACGTGATATATGACACCCTTTGCTACAACAAACAAAAAATTTTTAAAACATCAAAAATATGGTTTGACCGAAAAGATTTTTCAAAACATCCCAAAACATCAAAAATATGGGTTTGATTAAAAAAATTTTTCAAAACATCCTAAAACATCAAAAAATATGGTTTGACGAAAAAAATTTTCCAAAACATCCCAAAACATCAACAATATGGGTTTTATTAAAAAAATTTCCAGAACACCCCAGAACATCAAAAATATGATTATGGCTAAACAATTTTCAAAACCATTCTGTAACGTCAAAAATATGGATTTGATCAAAAAAATGGTTGACAAAAGACATTTAAAAAAATCCAAAAAATAAAATATGGTTTGTACCAACAATTCTATCCCAAAAACATCAAAAGTCTTGAAAAATAAAAAATACAAGAGACATATTAATTCCATATAGCTATCAGGCCTAAGTTCAGCCCGGGCAACGCCGGGCAGCTCAACTATGCTACAAGATAGGATACGGTATAGCATACCCAATGCTATAAGATACCTAATGCTATAACATACCCAATGCTATAAGATATGACACGGTATGAAGTACCCAATGCCATAGCATACTCAACGCTATAAGATAGGGCACGATGAAACACCAACATTATGGAAATTTTTTGAAACATCAAAATTATGGTTTTTAAAAAACTTCAAAATTATGGATTTTTTAAAAAACATCAAAATTATGGATTTTTAAAATAACATCAAAATTATGGATTCTTTTTAAAAAAACATGGATTTTTTAAAAAATATCAAAATTACGGATTTTTTTAAAAAACATCAAAATTATGGATTTTTTAAAATCACATTAAAATTACGGATTTTTTAAAATAACACCAAAATTACGGATTAATAAAAAAAACATCAAAATCATGGATTTTTCCAAGAAACATCAAAATTATGGATTTTTCCAAGAAACATCAAAATTATGGATTTTTTTACATATCAATTCCACATAGCTATATATCAGGCCTAAGTTCAGCCCGGGCAACGCCGGGCAGCTCATCTAGTAGTTAATATAAGAGAATTATGGCGCTTTCCCTCTTTGGAAATGTTTTTTGTAGCGTTACACTAATTCTGCGAGTGCGGATCTAGGATTACCATAAGAGTTTGGGCCCGTATTCCAACTTTTCCAAAAACAGTTAAAAATAGGTTTTAAAAAATCCTAAATTTGTTTGTGGAATAGCGTTTTCTGGCATTTTATGTCATCTATTTACATTTGAAATTGCTTACGGTTCAACATTTCTTCATACATTTTTAAGTTTTCGACAATTTTGTGCAAAAAAATCATAAAATTTTGTTGAAAATCGAGGGTGGAGTGCCGGAAAATTCGTGAATTTTAAGACGGAAAGGATGTTTAGGAGGTTTAATCACTGCTAGATTTCTCATATTTGTAGCGCTCGATGCTTCGCGTCGAAAATTTTTAAAAGCTATGCATATACTGAAAGTATAATAGAAGTATGTTCACGTATCTGTTTCTGCTTCTGAAAACGTTTCAACTTATTTTTTGAGCAAAAATATGGCTATGGAATGTGGGTTACGGGGTCGGCCATCCCTGGTTCCCTTAAATACTTTCCTGTCTGCAACTGTCTGAAGAGAAGCAATGCAAGAAAGTAGATCTGGCGCAGAGCGCCGAAAAATTTCGATATTTCTATTGTTTTGTGCTCAATTTTGCACCTCCTTGTATGATAAAAAATGCAGACAATTTTATTTGCCAATAAATTTTATATGTCGAGAATTGAAATAGGCAGAATGTGAGTTTTGTTAAATTAATAGCGCGAAGCACCAAAAATTTTAGTATTTTCAAAAATGTGTAGTTTTTCAGTTGAAAAGTCTTGGGGGGGGGTACAAATTTCAGGATGAATGGTCGATCAGTTGGTTCGTCAGTTGGCTCGTTGGCTTATTGAATACTTTATTGGTTGCTTGGTTGGTTGATTGATTGATCACTTAGGTGGTTGAATGATTGGTTGACTGGTTGGTTTGTTGGCTGGATGGTTGGTTGATTGGTCGATTAGATCGTTGGTCGATCTGACAATTCGTCATTTAGTTGGTTTGTCATTAAATCGGTTGGCTTGTCAGTTGGTGGTCAACGAACTGTTAGGTTGGTACGTTCATTGGCCGAGTGGTCAGCTTGTGAGTTGGTTGGTTGTTTGGTTATGTATTGATTGATTGCGGGTTGGCCAGTTCATTAATTACTCGGTTGGTCAGTCATTTGGTTGGTTCTTTGGTTAGCTGGCTGGCTGGTTGGTTGCCTGGATGGTTGGTTGGTTTTTTGATTGGTTGGCTGGCTAGCTGGTTGGTCATTAGGCTGATAGGTTGGCCAGAAAGTTGGTTGGCCGGTAGGTTGGCCTCTTAGTTGGACAGTCGGCTGGTTGGCTGGTTGGTTGACCAGTTTGTTGGTTAGTTAGTTGGTTGGTTGACTGGTTTGATGTTTGGCTAGTAGGGATGTTCCGGTTCCAGGTTTTTCAAAAAAATCGGTTCTGGTCTTTTGGAAAACAAGAATTTCGGTTCCGGTTCCGGTTCGGTTCTTGCGTAAGTTGAAACCGTCGGTTCCGGTTCCGGTTCCGGTTCTTCAACTAGAGAACCGTCGGTTCTGGTTCCGTTCCTCGGTCCTGTGTTAAAGTATGTACGCTCTTGATAGCCTGACTTCACCGGAACATATGACGATGTAATCGAAAGATAAATTATTTAGGAAGTCGTTTCAATCTGGCAACTGCACGTTCAAATAAGTTTTACGTCTAGTTGTCAATTTACTTATAAATCACTGAATATTATCTATGCGTTTCTTAATTGGAGGCTTATACGAAATCGAAATGCTTAATTCATGACGAAGATCTGCTGCAATGGTGGAAAGAGAAGTCGAAGAATTTGCCGATTCTCGCGTTTATAGCTAAGCGGTAGCAGCCAGTGGCGGATCTAGGATTTTCCTAAGGGGGCAGTATCCCAACTTTTCCAAAAACAGTCAAAAAGAGGTCCAAGAATTTAACCTTAACGCGCGAAACAGCGTTTTTTTCGGCGTTTTACAATGTAATCACTTTTGACCCAATATTTTCTCTTAAAATTTTAAAATTTTCGATAATTTTGTGCTACAAATCACCAAAATTCTTTGACTTTATCAGAATTCTGGCGCGAAGCAGTTTTTTGTGCAAGGTCCGTTTGACATGTACAAAGATGATCTCCAAGAGTCTTTGTACATTGTGTACACACAAATTTTTGGGTACTATAATATGGTACAGTAGCGATTGTAGTGTGGTAAAAACAGAGTTGTTCGACTTTTGGTAGTGTATTTCAGCTAATTTATGGGTTCCTGCCATTATAAAGATAAATAGAGCACACAATCAGTCATTTCGACGCGAAGCGCCGTAAATTTCTGCGAATTTTAGACCTTTTTTGTAATTTTTGTAATTTTTGTCTCTCCAAAAATCTTAGTACATGTACAAAGACGGCCCGGAAAAGTCTTTGTACATCGGAAAAAATCTTTGCCGAATACAAAAAAACCGTGGCGCGAAGCGCCAGAAATTTTGTGAGATTAAGATGGATAGACGTCTAGAAGCATGATTTACAGCTTGATTTACTGTATTTATAGCATTTGATGCGAAACATCGAAATTTTTAATTGAAAATAGAAGAAAACTATGCAAGAATAGCTGCTTCTGCTTGTAAAATTGTTTTGAAACCTACATGAACATAAAATGGCTTCCAGGTGGCGAAGAAAGTGAATAAATGTCATTAATAGGTATCATCCGGCGCGTAGCGCCGAAAAAATTTGAGAAATTATGGTCACTGAGGACCGAAAAATATTTGCAAATTGTATATCCATTCTCTATCTCGCCAAATATTTTTGGCAAATGGGAGGGCGGCCCCCAATCCCTTAGATTCACCCCTGCTTGCAGCGCCAGCTACAAGCATTCCATCGGAACAGCTGTTCAGTTGCGCTGGAATCATTTACACCCTCTCAGAAACAGGCTACATGGCGAAAAAGCAGAACGACTGTTATTTTTAAAATATAATTTACCCGGAACAATACTAAGTTTTAGTCTGTAAACTTTTAGGTAATAAAAGATTGAATTGCTGCTTTATGTCTTCACTAAATTGTATGAAGTTCGATTTTTAACTATGATTTTAAAAAAACCGAGAACCCACTCCAAAAAAGATCGGTTCGGGTTCCGGTTCTTAGGAAATCAAAAAATCGGTTCTCGGTTCTGGTACCGGTTCCAAATAAATGGTCGGTTCCAGCCGGTTCCAGTTCCGGTTAACCGGCACATCCCTAT